>CAKAOH010038545.1:40143-53717 GCA_916701665.1 Sebastiscus tertius
ATTCTGAATCACACCGGGGCTGTACCGAATGTCTTTTCTTTTTTTTTTTTTTTTTACATTTAAAGCTTCTATTGATGTTTTTGAATTAATCTTTGAATGTCAGTCGTCATATTTTATGACTAAAAACAAAACTCCTCGAACAAAATCCTCAGTTTGAATAAAGTGATTCATCGGATTAAATGAGTTAGTCTTCTATTATTGAATCAAGTTTTTCCTTAATGAATAGAAGGCATCAGTTTCGTCAACATGAGTACATGTAGGAGCGGAATGAGGACTGCTGTTGGCGCTCGCTGTGTGTGTGTGCATGTGTTTGTTACCCGCCCGCCTGAAATTTATACATACAAACATATTTCCTGGTAACCTTATCTGAACCCGCCCGAGCCACAGGTTCCGGGTTGACCCTTACATTGCCAGTACGCAGCCACCACTGGAATTTAATTCTACAATAGTGTGATACCAATAATATTAAAGGTCCCATATCGTGCTAATTTTCAGGTTCATACTTGTGTTTTGTGTTTCTACTAGAACATATTTACATGCTTTAATGTTTAAAAACCTCTTTATTTTCCTCGTACTGCCTGCCTGAATATACCTGTATTTACCCTCTGTCTGAAACACTCTGTTTTAGTGCATTTCAACGGAATTGCAACGGAATTGCGTTGCTAGGTAACAGCTTGGGTCCATGTTTACTTCCTGTCAGCTGATGTTATTTACATACACTGCAACAGGAAATAAACTGGGACACATTTAGAATGTTTACATTTAAAACCGCGAAATGGTCTAAATATTGTATATTTGTGACATCACAAATGGACAGAAATCCTAACGGCTAGTTTCAAACGCACAATTTCTGAATACGGACTGTGTGTATTTCTCCGTATATTGAGCGTTTTGATAGTTTAACAGTTTTTATATAGCACATAAACCTGCTTTATAATGTAAAAGACCTGAAAAACTCTTAAACTTTACAATATGGGACCTTTGACGTATCCTGATTTTTACCTGCAACTGTGCAGAAATACCTGCTTTAAACACAACAAATAGACATGTAAAAAAAAAAAAAAAAGATCTGTGCAGCATTCAGATGCTGATTTAGAATTCAAATGTCAATGTTATGAATGACGCTTTTAAGCTTCCAACTATTCGGTACAAACCTACACTGAAGCTGCAACTAATGATTATTGAGTTATGAGTTAATTAGTGCAGATTATTTCCTTGCTGTAACGGACTAAAGGCTCTCCTCCCATCTGCTGAACTGTGCTGTAACTTCTGGACATTTCAGCTGAAGCGCCTGCTCTACAGTTTCATTGCTCTTCACACTACTAGGACACTTGTGGTTTTTGAGGTGTGACAGTAAACAAAATCTTTTATCGCACACACCGCAACCGAATGGTTTCTCCCCCGTGTGGATTCTCTTGTGTTTATTCAGATTTCCTTTTTCGCTAAATCTTTTACCGCAAAGTGAGCAAGTAAATGGTTTCTCTCCCGTGTGGACCCTCATGTGTCTGACTAGCGTCCCTTTTTCGTTGTACCTTTTCTTACACACTGAGCAGCTGAAAGGCTTCTCTCCAGTATGAATTCTCATGTGTGCAGCTAATGTTCCACTCTGGGTGAAGTTTTTACTGCAAACTAAGCAACAAAAAGGCTTCTCTCCGGTGTGCTTTCTCATGTGTATTTGCAAACTTCCCTTCTGCCTAAATGTCTTTCCACACTGGGTGCAGTCGAATGGCCTCTCCCCCGTATGGCACGTTATGTGTCTCTGCAGAGACGTGTTGTGCTTAAATGTTTTGTTACATGCTGGGCATTTGTACAGCTTTTTCTGAGTATGAGATCTTAAATGAGACTCAGCTTCGTTGTCTTCCAGTGTGTCTGAAAATGGCTGGTTCCAGTCATTGTGTAATTCTTCAGGCTCAGTTTTAAAACACTGCGAAAGGAAAAAATGTCCATCGCTGGTTGCTTTTAAAAAACCAGCTACATCCAAGTCAACGGCTGGTTCTGATCCTCCACAGTTCTCTCCACCGGCTTCGGCGTCTGTCTGCTGCTGAGCAGGAGGATCTGCCTCTCTGTGCTCCTCAGTTTGTCTTTGGTGAAGCGGCGAGGACTGAGGTGTCTCTCCATTGTCTTCACTCTTCACAGAGACGGGCGCGAACTGGAACTCTGGGATATCAGCCCCGTCCAGTCCTTGCCTGATCCAGACCTCCTCTTGTTCCTCTTTAATGCGCGGGGCCTCTGGGTCCAGACTTGGCCTCGACTCCTGTTGTTCAGGGGGAATCTTTGTGTTGACAGTCAGCGGCCGGATTTCCTGAGACACACCTGAGATAGAAACATACAGGACATCATGTCAAAATGTTTGTATCTGTGATTCTTTATGACTGTTGTATGTTTAATGTGAAAGACAGTGAGTAGGAATGTGCTGCTATCAGATTTTCACTGTATGGTTGTTGTGGACAGAAATATCCCAGACCACGGTTATTGATCGAAGTTTTCTAAAACATTAATTTTAGTGCTGAAATATACGTGTGCCTGGATTCGTATTTACCCTGTGATTTCACTGCATCCACACGTTTTCATACATGGATGACAATCATATAGTTTATTATTTTGACCACATGAACATTTTATACTGGCACATCCCTAGTGTCAGAAATGTTTCCTACTAAAAACCTTCAACAGAAAGAAGTCTGATAATCAAACTCACCTGAGGACACAGGTTCAGTTCAACACTGATTATATTGAGCAACAACACACTGACTGCTGTTGTTTAACGAGAATCAAACAATTACAAGACTACCAGCCACTGTTGTAGTTTAGCTACGATGACTCTAGGGATGCTAACCGATGATAACCGACCCTCGTTAACCGATTATTAACTGTTAACCGCCAAGATTTGTGCCTCGCATGCAGCGGTGTGCCAGCTGCAGTGTATGAGCACAACAGATAACTGAGTCCCCAGTTCACCGTCTGGGAGAGTTACTGTAGCAGCCATGATGCTGCGTTCACTGTCTAAAGTTCACCATCTGGGGGACTTACTGTGGCAGCCACGATGCTGCGTGTAGTGTCGCGGACATGCAACCACTTTCCCAGTAAAAGTCCGCCACCACCACCGCACATCTGGTTTAGTTTGGCAAGTTGTCAGCTGTGTGTCTGCCCGGCATAACAATAGCGAATGTCCGACAAACAATGTGTGTGTTTGTGCTACGTTAGCAGCTCTAACGTTGCCCCGGTGGCTTCGTGCTCGCCATTGTCACAGACACACGGTCTGTCAGCGTGGCGTAACTTTAGCGAGTGGGATTTTTTTGCTAGTGTCCCCTTTAAATCCACCAGGTAAAAATGTTCATAAAAAAATAAATAAAATTAAACATACACATTTATTAACTATTTAACAGTATAACAACATAAACTGCATACAAACATGTGAACTATACATGCTTATTATGTTTAATGTCATTGCAATGAACCATTGTATGCAGCTACTGTACTGATGTAGCATGTGTCCTGTTTGCATGCCAAAACTCAGATTTTCATTTCAAAAGAAACAATATTTCTGATTCAATTAATAGTCTAAAATAAACTTATTGAAAACATGAATCACTTAAATGTTGAGAACAGATGAGTATTTACCAAAAATCAGAAGTAGAAATGTTCAACAAATGTCATCTTCTGAAGGTACCAAAGGTTTCTTCTGGGATCAGCAGGCACGTCTCACATGTACCTCCAGAATGACTTACAGTAAAAAAGGATCATTTATGTAACAACCAGCTTCAGTGGAAGAACTCATGACTCAGCAAATATGATGATGTAGTTTTCTTTTATCTGACTCAGAAGTTTTAAGTGGGCTTATGTAGTAGTGGGTTTAATAGGGCCGTTTCCCCTACACTGTAACTTTACACATACTTCTATTTATCATGTAATTTAAACATTATCATTCACTGACTACGGTAGTGATGTGTCGGTCGCGAACGAGCCAGTTTAACGAGCCGGCTCATTTAAGTGAACGATAAGAGCTTGCTCCCGTCCGAGAGCCGTTTTCTTCTCTTTTTTTTTTCTTTAATTCAAGGCAGAATGATAGGACGATCTTCTCCGCGCCACAGGCACTCCATGCACTGACTGTGACTGAATGTTGTGTTAATGACGTCCGTGCGACCAATCAGGTGATGACGGACAAGGATCATACCATCAAGCAGGGAGGGGCGGGGGTGTGCGGTGCGCTGACGGTCTACAGGTACAGAGCAGGAGGGAGAGGATGGAGGAGAGAAAGAGAGAGGTGTGGTGCGCGAATAGCAGACAAGATGAGTGACAGTCGCAACCAAAGCAGCATGTCAAATTACGGTATTCTGGAAATTATAAGGTTTAATATAATTCAATTGAATAATTTAAGTGATATATGTGCACAATTACTAATCATAGGTCAAAAAAGCGCTAAATTTGGCTGAATTATAAAAGGCAGAAGTGGTAAAATGAAGAGCCGTTTGGGAGCCGAAAGAGCCGGCTCTTCTTGGTGAGCTGAGCTAAATGATCTGGCTCACTAAAAAGAGCCGGAATTCCCATCACTAGTCCTTATCGAGAATAAGACGGTTCCAGTCAGAGACTAGTGAGGCCACTGACCTGTGTCTCTGTCTAACAGCGAGGTTCTCTTGATGCCAGCAGGCAGCTGATCAGCTCCCAGCAGTCTGCTCTGCAGGTAGACCTCCTCTTCATACTCCTTTATTGTTCTCTCGAACATGTCCAGTATTTCTTCAACAGCCACAGTCAGTCTCTGGTTGACGAACACTCGCACCGCTGCCTGTATGGTGGACATGTTGAGGTGACGGCGGTGGACGTTAACGGGAGAACAGAGAAGAAACGGGACAACTGTGAAGGAAGCAGAGTGTTTGTGTTTAGAGGCTCCGACCGGAAGGCTTCTTCTTCTTCTTTGGTTTTATGGCGGACTACAAATTGACTTTGAGGGTGAAAGCTGACACCTGCTGGACTGGAGGGTGGAGCAGTAGATTGGCAGGAAAAAACAAACAAACAAATAATAATAAATAAAATAAATAACAATAACAACAACAATAATAATAATAATAATAATAATAATAGTAATAATAATAATAATAATAATAATGATGATAATGATAATGATAATAACTAACTAAAATAAAATTATTATTATTATCATTATTATTATTAGTAATAATAATAATAACAACAATAATAATAATAATTAAATTATCTCCATTATTCCTGTTGCCCTTTAGTAATTAATTAGAAGATTATGTACTTTCTTAGATGTCTTTCCTGGCAGATTTCCCATTGTAATATTTCCATCATTTACTACTGATAGCAATTCCCTTCTTTCTTCGTCATACTTGTTGCACTCCATAAGAACATGCTTGACTGTTTCCGGTTTATTACAGTGCGTGCATAGTCCACATCATAACTTTATGACAGCTTGGTCATTTAAAGACAGTATTACTATTTTTTTTAAAAAAAGCCATCGTGACTTTATAAAGAAGTTAGATTATAGATATTAAAGCTGCAGTGGGTAGAAATGGAGCAAATGATTAAAAAAAAGTTATTTTTATAAAATGGTCACTATATCCTGACAGTAGTGGATGAGACAGGTAATCTGATAAAAAAAAATCCTGTGCCTCTGTGTCCTCCGGTGCTCCTAAGGGCATCTGCAAGATTTCACATACTGGAGGAAAACAACCAGTCAAAGCTGATCTGAGGTCTGCCGTCCAGCTTCTGCCTAACTATGAGTCAATCACTCGCAAACTCCTATCAAACGGTCAAACTAGGCCGCACTGATCAAATGTGAATCAATATTCTGTTACTGTAATGCCTATTTCTCTCCTCAAATGTTTTCAGAATCATCTTGTAGTGCACGGTTTAGCTGTAAAATGAGAAAGTTTGTGACCCGGCAGCCATGTTGAGATCGGTTGAGGAAATACCAAGCATCGCCCACCAGCCGGTGCACAGCCAATAGGAACGCTCTCTCTCTGAAATGACCTGTGATTGGTCAAAGTCTCCTGTCACGGGCTAGATTTTCTAAAGCCTAAAAACATAGCCACGAGGAGGTGCAGAAGTCTAGTTTTCTCTCAGTACACTTGAAATATTTAATTAAAGCCTTTGAACCTGTAGGCTACTCATCTGTCCCGCCTCTATCAGACCATTGATGCTCCCGTCCATCTACCACCCTGTCCTTCAGTCTCTCCCTCGTCAATGAACTCCCTACACCCTATCAGCACATGTTCAACAGTTTCCTTACATTTACATGTCTCACATTAATCCAACTCTGTCTTTTTCATGATGTATAAAGTGTCATTGTGTCTGATAACCTGTTTGAAATTCTCTTAGCAATTATTTTTGTAAAATTCTGGAATGTATAAGCTCCTAGCTCTTCTTCAAATATTCCTAAACCAAGTACTCGATATTAAATTCCCCTCTGACCTTTCTCTTCCCAGCTCGTTTTTTGAAGATTTGCCGTGGGTTGTGGGATTTACCGTGGGTCCATGATGGAATGCTGCTACTGATTACTGCTGGACTGTGTTGTAAGATATCTAACTTATACGGTTTCACTTTCTTGTTAATGTCCCATCCAAATCCTTTACCAGAAAAAGTAGTGTACTCCCAACAATTCTGCAGAACATTTCCTCCTCCCTGAATTCTTGTCCAGTATGTTAATGATAACTAACAAACTAAATATTAATGCTCTGTATTGTATCCAGTCTAGTTTCTCTAGATTACTTGCTAGAGCTGCTGCTTCATATACAATGCAACATAATCAAAATTGGCTCTCATCAGCTCCCCATTCAAATTTTAACAAACAAAATAGCTTCTGTATTTGACGCCCTGGGAATGAGAACAGGCTGGAAAAACTGTATTCTGGTTAATATCTATGGATTGGAAACAGACAATTAATTTCAGATGTTTTGGACGTAATTGAAAACCTGAAACTCGTTTATCCACCTGCAGATGTAACTACGGGGGTGATTTCAACATGGTTTATTACAAATGCCTTGACAGATGTCCTCCCGAATCTCAATACAGCTCTCATAACCATATCCTATCTGATTTATGTAGCTCTCACAACTTGTTAGATCCTTGGCACCGAAATGATAAATTCTGTAAACTAAACCTGATGAAATTTATCTTAGAAAGCTGAAGGGGCCTACATAAGATCCAGGGAGATGGAAGGGGAAAGAAGCATGTCATATTTCTGTCAATAAGAAAAGAGAAGGCAGGAAAGGAACTCAAAGTCTTATTGATTCATGACCAAATTAATACAGATCCAGCCTTCATGCCAAGGAACTAATTTCTTTGGTTAGTAAATTGTATTCCTCAGCCCTTTCTATGATGATGATGTCTCCTTTTTTAACCATATCAAAGGTTTTATTCTCCGTATAGACGGTGAGTTGTGTGATGCTGATATTACTTCTGATGAGATGGATAAAGAGTTTGTCTTTAGACAAATATCCAGGTAGTGATGGACTAGTGTAGTGATCAATTTCTATAGACATTTTTGAGTATTGTGACAATGGAGGAGACAGTACACCGGCACACCGGGCTGGAGTAACTAAAAAATACTTGCTTTTATTAACTGTCAGGGGAGTAAACAAAACTGAGGTTCTTCCCAGATCAGGGCAGTCACTTTCTTTTCTTTTAAGTGGTCCTCCTGAAGAGACATAGGGGAGAAAAAGAGAGATCAGGCAGGCGCGTCACTCTTAATTTCCACAGCTAACTTTCCTTGTGTTCTCCACACCGACAGCTCCTGCTCTCCTCTTTATCCAGCAGTCCCTGATTGCTGATGCACATCCACTAACATCTGGCTTTTGCCTTCAGTGTGAAAGGTTACAATCGGCATTCGTTGCCAGGACAAATGTCTCTGCAGTAGTCACAAGTATTTATCGGCTCCAGCTCCGATTGGCAGTGATGGAAACATGACACCCATGTGGACAGGCTAATTTTTGCCTCTTTTCCAGCGCGATGCCACGTGATGCACGTTGAAATGAATATATAATAAACCAGAACATTTCGCAAGAAATTTTGACCAGTGTGCCTGGTGTTGGTACCCATCCCATATCCTGAGCTTCCTGTTAAGATGCAGTTATGGGGCTTTTATTAAAAAAAACAAAAAAAAAAAAGTTTCTTGCATTTATTTTGAAAAAAAACTAGGTCCAACCCTAATTTCAAAATTTTCAAACAAGTATTTTTCAGACAAAAAACGTAACTCCTATCGCTTGAATTTTTTTGCATCCTGTCTCGGCTCGGTATGCTGTAAACTCTGTCTGGACCGAGAAGACATCTCTGAGACATCGATGGTAAATTGTAAATGGACTGCCTTTATATAATGTCTGAGCAACCTCTCAAAGCACTTTACAACACCGGTCAGCATTCACCCATTCACACGCACTTTCACACACTGATGGCAGAGGTCAACAGGTGCCACCTGCTCATCAGGAGCGCTCACATAGCGATAGCATCCAGGACCTTTTGATTGCTAATTGTTGGCTCGGCAGTTGCAGAATTGCAAGATGGCGGCGGTATATCCTGATGGCTATCCTTGATTCCAGCTTTTGTGTTCGGCATTCTGGACAACTGTCACTTCTCCTCTCCAACTGGTTGTGTTCGAAAAACTTATTATGAAATAAAGAAAATTTGTATTCCAAGTGGTTTGGCACAATAAGCAGGCTAACATGCGGACACAGGAAAAGCGACCTACTCCTTCACCCCTCGACAGCACCCTTCAAGAGGACGTTAGTTGATAAATTAATTTAATCAAGTGCTGCTGCAGCTGCTCCATCACCATCCTCAGCACCAGCTGGTCAATATTTTCTAGGTTGCTGAACCAGCTTCTCATGAACCAGCTTCTCATGTCCACATTCAAAGGAAAGATCAGGGTGCTGTGGCCACCAGGCCAGCTGGTCACACTGTGAGGTGAACTGGATTAAAAAAACAACACTCCACAAGGAATAGTTGATATGAACAGCATATACTCATCACTCAGAATGTAGTTGTCAAAGTGGGGAGCCACTAGAGGGCGCACATACGCTGTGCTGCTAGTAGACACAGCTTTTCTGAACAAGATTCTCACAATGTATACACAGTCCTGCAATCCACCCTCCTTCATGAAGGTTATAATAATGTTTTAGAAGGTGTTGATTCAACTGTGTGATCATTTTGGAGGATGCAGTTTGTGGTGCATTATACAGAGAGGTGTTTCTGTTATTTAGCCTACTCATTTCTATAAACAGGGGTGGTATTGTATACATGCTCGCCTCCTGCACATGTAATAAGCAGTAAAAATAACATCAATAATACATGTGAATCAATTGTTAAATACAAGAGTAAATGAATGAATGCAACTTAGACAGAGTTCAATACCTCAATGATTAGATCTAAAATGCTCAGAGCTGTCCAGCTAGCAGCTGGTGGGAGACACCGGTGACGCAGTTAGTGCACGGGGAGAGTGCACGCAGGTAGACAGGTAGCCCGTCCAATCATTACATTTGGGCTGAATGAAATGATTGGGTGGGTTTATTACAGTCCTGCTAGATACCGGATGGTTTTTTTTGTTGTTGTTTTTTTTGTCATAGCATTTGATCTATTGATTGCTGTCAGGATGTAATAACAATTTCAACTAATATATCAAAACATTTTTCTAAATCTTTACCAGCCCTGCCTTTAACAACCCATTTTAATTGTTTACTAGTTTTTTTTAAAAAAAAAACACAATATAGTGTCACGTGAAGTGTGTGAACAAATCCATTATCATTAAAATGCCCTGTCTAAAAATATAATGTAAGAGTAACGCTTCTGAAATATCTGTCTACCATGTTTGATTTCATCTTGTTCTTGTTAGCTGATCACAAGAGATCTCAGCATCAAATAATAATAATAATAATAATAATAATAATAATAATAATCTTTATTTGTTTAGCACCGTTCTAGACATAGTTACAAAGTGCTTGCACCGATACAATGAAATACAGACAAAATAAAAGCAACAATAAAAGAACAAAACATAAAGTCCAAATAATGAGAAAACTAAAACCTGTAACCAGCGTTATTATAATAAGTTACAACACATATGCCAAAGGAGGACAAAATAAGGTGCGGGAAAAGGTGCATCAAGCTGTTGCCTTATGGAGTTAAAAAAAAGCCTTTTTTTTTTTTTTTTATAAAAATAGGTTTTTAAAAGAGATTTAAATGGTTAGAGAGCTAGCTAACCTGAGGTCTTGAGGTAGGCTGTTCCAGAGTCTAGGGGCATTGATGGCAAAGGCCCTGTCTCCCTTAGTCACCAGCCTAGACCTGGGTACAACCAGTAAGACCAAGTCAGAGGACCTCAGGTTACAAGGTGGTACGTAGGGAGTAAGGACCTCAGTGAGGTAGCTTGGTGCCAAACCATGCAGAGCTTTTAAAAGTTAACTATAAAATCTTAAAATCAATTCTAAATTTGACAGGCAGCCGGTGAAGTGCAGCTAAAACTGGAGTGATGTGCTCAAATTTCCTCGTATCAGTGATCAGTGTCTAGCAGCCGCGTTTTGGACCAATTGCAGGCGATGTAGTGAGTTTTGGCTGAGACCGGGGTACAGGGCGTAGACGGGAGCAGATGAGAGCGTTGAGGTCATTAGTCGATAAAAATGATTTTATTTTAGAAATATTTCTGATGGCTCACTGGAGAAAGTATCACTGGAATTTAACTAATGGAAGTCTTTAATTAATTAATTAATTAATTAATTACCACCCCCACTGTCACCGTGGATAAAATTGAAATTAATTTCAAGGTGAAGTTAGCTATTCTGACACGAGGCAAGGCGACAGCATCCGTAAATAATAATAACAATTCTCTGCATCCAGATTTTAAGATTGATCTCTACGCCATGTGGCAAAAAGATTTGACTCTCGTCTTTCACTTTGAATGTCAACATGGCAAGTGTGCTCAGAATCTTAGTGAGGAGTCATACCAGATTAGAAATGGAAATATAAACTGGTAGAGATTTTATATCCTTCAAATCAATACTTTCAGTGTTTCTGTAAATCAGAGCTGGTTAAATATTAATTGTTTCCTTTTCTCTTCCTTGTCTGTGGGCTGGACCTCTTTGCTTCTCTCTGTGGGCTTTTCTTTTGTCTCTCCCTCTCCATGTTTGTAGTGTTGGCTGTTCTGCTCAGGGAGGGGTTCCAACCAGCAGACAGTCCTCAAGTCTTATTGGCTCACGCCTCCTCTCTGTGTCTCTGTCACTGTAAAAGGGGGGAATTGAGCAGCACTGTGACGTCGCCCCCTTCCACCCATTCACTCTTGTCCTCTCTCTGCCTCTTTCTCCTCCTTTGCTTTCATCTCCTGCGCTCGCTCTGTGACTGACGGTGGATGGGGTGGTCATGTGACGTTATAATACCCAGGGATTTTCTGCTAGGCGTGCTCTGCAGCCTCCCTTCCTCCTCCCCTCTCTCCATCCATTCCTATCTGAGGAGAGGTTGCTTTATTATTGTCCAGCATCCAGCCGCTCCTCGCTCAGCTCTCCTTCCTGGAGGATCTATTGTTAGCTCATAGTGACATTTTAGCATGGCTCTGACTGAGGGCTGGAGGGTGTGATAGAACGCTGTCCTGTCACACGCTCATCAATACACACACACACACACACATTGGAATACATGTGCAGTTGTAAGAGGTGGCAGCAGCAGGGACGTGGCAGCATTTGTACATGTGGCTGGTAAGTGACATGCTTGATGTGTGTGTATGTTTGTGCACGCCAGGAATAAATGAATTTGTTCACTGCTTCACCTTCTGCTCTAATCAAACAGACCTCCATTCAATCTGTTTGACATGGATTTTGCAAACATTTTATCAGTTATTGACGAAATGATTATTAACGTGCTGAAGCTGATGTATTGATTGTGGATTTACATGTAGTGCACCTGTTTTGTTTTTTCAGGGTTTGTGCATGTGTGGTCCTGTCTGTATTACTCTGTATTGCTACAGTTATTTGTATTTTGTGCATTTCTGCTTGACTGGGCAGAACACAGAGAGCAACAGGACACAGATGACTCATATCCTCCGCTTTAAGGTGCACCTCCATCACAAACACAACAACAGCAGCAGCGAAGACAGACAGGGTGGTGTGCACAGCAGCCACCGTGGACCTGAGCTGGTCACCTGCAGCTCGTCGCTCAGTGTCACCATAGCAACCACAGTCTGGACCAAAGTTACGGGCCGACTGATATCGCCAACCATGCAGACACACCCCTAGTTTGGCTGTAGAACATAGACAGCATGGACTGTCCAGTATGGGCCAATAAATAGTGTTTATGTTACATCACGGCATTTTTTCATTCATTCATTCAACCTTTATTTATACTCCAGAGATCATTGAGGGGCGACCCTCATTAACAATGAGTCAATTACAAAACAAAACAACAACAATGAGACACACAAACAGAGAAGATGCAATATCATTATAGAAATAGTAAAAGCCATTCAAACTTTCAGAGTAGGAAGAATACATTTAAGGTGTAAAATAAAGCACAGTATATAAGTTGTCAGGTCTAGGAGATTTAAGTAGCACTAAGCCTTACAGCCTTACCTGAACCCCACTGAGCTCGACTAGCTTACTTCACTTCACTGCGCTGGCGGCCTGCATGGCTGCACGGTCGGGCTGGCCCGGCGTCCTCACACACTGAGCTCAATGTCGATTTCACTTCATTTGGATTAACGAACAGATGCAGACCTTAAAGAGAGTCAAACATTTTAGTAAATGTGTGTCAGATATTTACATCACACCACCGAAGTACTGTGTAAGCCAGTATAGAACATGTCAGTAGCTGAACAGCATTCTGCTGTAACTGTGATTCATCACTGACTGTATACTAAGTCTATAGACTGCAGTGCGAAAAAGAGCATAATGGAAGGAATGTACGAGGTGGAGCCTGAGTTCAGGAAGGTTAACACAGAGGAGTTTCCAGTTTACTTCAGGAGATAAAGTTGACATTTTGCTTTTGATTTCACTTTATTATAATCAATAAACTCAACCAGCAGTCCACCTGAGGCAGGTAGCAACAACACAAGCATTAGTTAGTCCACAACTCCTCCTGGTTGAAGACAATGACTCAAGTAATAAACTATTTAATGTCCAAGGACATGTATCCATATACAAGCCTCATACACATTGCCCAGTAGTAGTGTGTATAATGCTGTGTTGACATCATATGCCATTTAGATTCCCACATTGTTGTTGTTGTCGTTGTCGTGTTCACGTCATCAGACTCTAGAGGGTTGTATGTATGATTGCAGAGTTGGTTGTGTTAGGGTTTAAAATATTGTGCACTAACAACACTACATCTATTAAATTGCATTTAATTAGCTTGAATGACAGATGTTGTATATGCTGATGTAGATTGACGTGAGGTGTCGTGAGATGTTTGTAATATTTGTCAGGCACTTCTATATTATCTGCTGGCAAATTGCATGTATCCATGCTTTAGACAAAAATAGAGGGCTTTTCAAAATTAGAGTTTGGATGTTGATGTGAACCATACTGACAAATCAGAAACTGGTAACTGGTCATTACCAGTTAGCAGTATATATATATATACCA
>CAKAOH010038546.1:0-12944 GCA_916701665.1 Sebastiscus tertius
GCGCCGCCCATCAGTGAGAGAAAGTGGTGAGTGAGAGTGGTGTGATAATGCTCAGCAAACGGCGCTTTATTTCATGTACGTATCAAAGCAACGGCTTATATATCCGCTGTCCTCGGTCTTCTGGTGCCCCTTTTTGAATGACAAATACAGACTGCTACCTGCTGGTGTGGAGAGTTATTTCATCTCACGCAGGTGCAGAACGTATGTGGTAGTTGGCTGTCTTTGCGGTGTGTTCAAGTGCAACTTGTCGGCCAAGACACAGGCGACGTGAGGCGACGCAACAGTCGACCTTCATCGCCGCTAGTTCTCTGATGTCGGTGTGGTATGTCTGGGCCTTTATAGGCAATAAGGTTATAATACTTCCACCCTTACCTTTGTCAACAATGATGCGTGGCATCTCTTTCTCAGCGGGGGAGAAGCACTTGATCCGATTTCCCTCCACCAAGCCGTTCATCTCAGCCAGATCCTCAAAGGTGCAGTTGACACCCGCAGAAAGTTCTGGGACATTATGGGCCTCCAACACCAGCTGCGGAGAGGGGGAGATAGAAAAACGTGTCAGTATTCTCTGCAAATATTATGCTAAACTCATTTTACAGTAATTGCCTGGACTGTTATAAGAAATATAATAAAATAATAATGAAATTAGCTCCTGAAAGTGATCCAGAAAGTAATGGTGAAGGGAGGGATTTAATTAATTTTCAATGGCTTCACAGTCATAACAGCACACATCACACAGTGAAAAACAGTCGTCGTTTTGAAATACTATTGATGAAACATGACAGAGTGAGAAAAACAAGTTAGATCTGAGCCCCAACTGTGACTACAGCACTCATATTCCCACATCAGGACTTCAGATCAGTTTTGGAGCCAATATGTTCTTCAAATATGACTGTAAACACAAAGTCGCTGATGAGAAGCACAGCTGCAAGTTGTGAGCAGAGTAATGATCCATCTGTAGAGTGGTCAGAGGCCAGAGGAGCCACTAGGGGACTCTTGAATGAGAAGTTAATATATGGACAGGCATCAGATGCATCCGGCCCAGACATCTAAATAACAACTAAACACTCTGATGCAGAAAGATATAGATTTACTTAAAACAAAAGCCCATATCTGGTGGCCAAAAGCACTAGTCTCCCATAATGCTTTGTGGCACTGATGAGCTGTATGGATTTAAAAACTCTCTGGCTCAGCAAGAATAAAGCGGAAGGCTGAGGAGACAATTTAATGTAAACGGCTGTAATAAAGTGCGGGACGAGAGGAGACTGTGGACAAGAGGGAGACAGAAATAGCAGGAAGACCGAGGTGAGCATACAGACTGCTGGACAAGCAGGGAAAAGAAGAGGACTCTCTGGGAAATAGAGAATGCAAATCGTCCCTCTTCATTTGAAAACGCTGTGTAAGCGCTCTCTGCACCTCAGCAAAAACTGGCATCAGGTGAAAAAAAACTTTGTCCTTGAATAAGAAGGAAAAAAGAGGGTCGTGGAGCCAGGTGGAGTGGGGTCAAGACCAAAATATACATATTGATGGAAATGCGTGTCTGCAGTGGGCCTTGGTCTGGGCATTGATTTGAGGCGCAGTCCATAGTACTCTTGTGATGCGAGGCTGAAAGCTGCCTCAGCGCCAGAGAAGGGCTGACCTGCGCTGTTTTTATATTGCTGTTTAATGAAAAGACGGTGGCGCGGCTGTGAACAGATACACAGCTTCCCACGTAAGATGGACAGCGCACGGCCGGGCTTCCATCCCTTACACATCCTCTCTCTCGCATTTGTTGCTCACTCTACCTCTCACCTTCTTCTTCTCCTCTTGCTTTAATTTATCTTTCCTTTTAAGGAGGGAATGCAACCAGATCTTGAGTTTCCTCCATTACAGTTAGAGTAGTCATGGCCAGGCCTAGCCACAGCATGGCTGCATAAATAAGAGAATAACCTAATCATGTTAACATCCGCCACACATACACAAATGCCCTCCTGTAGTTTACAAAACGCCATATCTTATACGGAGGATATGTGATGATAGTTTTTCATGTTGCCATGGTAAATGATTCATATTCAAAAGCAGATGTCAGAAAAAAGACAGTACAGAAAAAAAACAACTTACATTCTTTATTCTAAAGTAATCCCCATTACTGATACTGTACTCTTACTTAAAGAGGACCTATTATGCTCATTTTCAGGTGCATACTTGTATTTTGGGTTTCTACTAGAACATGTTTACATGCTTTAATGTTCAAAAAACGCTTTATTTTACTCATACAGGCTGTGCTGCAGCACCTCTTTTCACCCTCTGTCTGAAACACTCTGTTTGAGCTCCTTGCCCTGCCCTCCTGAAAAGCCCAGTCTGCTCTGATTGGTCAGCTGGCCCACTGCTGTGATTGGTCAATCAAACCAAACTCTTCAGACTCTGCTCCGGCTCCGTTCTAACTAGCTTTGTTTGAGGACATGCCAAACGCCTCGACGCCAGGCAGGTATTATGCAAATGTGTTACTTGGTGACATCACCACGTTACAGAAGAAAAGATGGGACTTCAGGTTCATGAGCAGTGTTTCTGTGGACGAGAGTAACTCCCCTTGGCGTGAACATTGTGCTTTGTAACTTTGTGTGTTTAGTTAGTAGTGACTATGTAAGAGTTGAAATGAATAGCTCCTTTAATTAAAAAAACAACAACATATGTATGGATATAGAGACAATTCCTCCTGAAGCTTATGACATAACAGAAGAAACTTTCCATAAACAATTAAAGGAAAATAATGTCTTTTTTTTTTTAGAATGGGTCTAACTGCAGAGGAGTCTTTCCAGACTGCCTGTGGCTTACCTTTCCAAACAAATATTTAATAACACAAAGGTCAAGGAGGAGCCCCTGTCTGTCTGGCAGCAGCCTCTGCCCTGCAATCAGTAGGATGGGAGATGTGTGGCATAGCCTTTGGGTAGAGCTTGCTCGCTGAGAAAAGGTTAAACACTCTCTAAAGGATCAGGCTTGAGCATCACACACACACACACACATGCACACACACCCCATGAATATGATTAGAGTGATGCAGGGGTGTTCCTCAGAAAATCAACACCTCTCATGTGACCCTCGGAGCAACACGGACGGGGAATAGTCATTCAGGCTCGACCTTAGGAAATCATATTGGATATTTATGCACTTAGTGTCCGGGATTCAAAGTCATTTCCAAGCCACCATTATATAGGAAATGGGAATTGAAATGTGACATCACATAAGGTGGTTAAGGTCAGTGGGAATTTTCATAACATACATTGCAACCTTTAAAATGAGCGCTGAGGTTTGACGAAGAAAAACGGTAAACCTTGGAAGATATAGAATAGCATGATGAGTTCGAGCAATGTCAACCTTCTCCTGAACCTGCTGCAGTAAAATGACACACGCATACACTGAAAGGGAAACACACACGATAACACACACACTTGCACAGCCGCTTGAAAACATTAGAAGCCACCTGTTCCTGTCACATTCAAAACTGATTGTCAAATCAGAATGAGGTGGCGGTGAAATGTGGCACAGTGCAAGGGGAAAGAGTGAGGAAACTCCCATTTCACTCAAATGCAACCCAAGCTTTAACAGCTAAAAAAGCATAGTCATTAGAATCTGTATATAGCAACATACAATATCAGTGACTGTGCTAAAAGTTGGAGTTACAAAAATAAAGAAAAACAAACTACCCAACACGTGTTTTTAGTTCCTAAAGCCTACAGATGGAGGAATTATATCTTTTCTGGATTCTGAGAATTACAGTACTCAGTAAATTAAGTAAATTCATTATTTACATCAGCTGTTTTAAAATGAAATGAGCAATGAGCAATGCCAGCAATCACAACAAACCCAGCTGAGCTACAACTGTGCGCTGTTAATGATTGTTGACATGTGTTGGGAGACTGTTTTACTGGACGGGACTGTAAGTTCAGAGGTCAGTATTTGAAGGATGCATGTTGGCAGGCGGTAAAATGATGTAAAGCGGGATTATACAGTTAACACTAAGTCTACTAATCAGTATCTAGAGCATAATTACATCGCATTACAAATTATGCTTGAGTGTGTGATATTGTCAATCTGCCAGACAAGATTTTCTCACTAACAACACATTGAGCTCGACTCACTGTTCACTGCAATATGGCTCCACTAAAACAAATGCTTGCTCAAGTGTTTCTGCCTTATTGAAGGGAAAATATATCGAATCACTTCTAATTAAGATTTGAACACATTCAAATGATCCTTCAAACGGCACAAGAAAGAAGCACAGTATTCAAACAATAAGGGAATGAGAATGAGAATCTATTTCAGGACATCTGAAAAGAAAATGTATGACATGGCAAACATTGTGCACGACCTTTTTGAAAACAGGTCATTGTTTCTTTTTCAGTCTAGATGAGGAGTAATGTGTTTTCCGTCCACTCACCGTGACACTAAACTGGGACACTGAGATGTTGTTTGGGTGGACGCTGAGACGCACACACTGCTTGATGTCTGATGCAAAGCGACGGGGCTCTGACGAGCGCTCGCATTTCTCCTTTCTGGTGCACCTGCGAAAAAACACAAGAGAGAGAGGGAGGGGGGGGGTGTTATTCACGGATGAAAAATGCACACACACACACACACACACACACATATATGCACGAACAAACGCAGTAACCTGAGCAGGTCTTACCCCCTTTCCACCTGTTGGCACCTGGGGGAGAAAGAGAATGTCCCGCCGCTCCCTGATGGACGGGGTTACACACATTTATCATATTTCCTCTCTGGCAGTGTACTACTAGCTACAGTGGCCGGTGAATGGAAACCCGGTCTCTGGGGGAGGGGGCGGAGCGGGAGAAGTGGCATTTAAAACAATGGCTGCTCTATATGTGGAAGTGGAGCCGCTCCGTTGGGAAAGAGGTAGGCCTCGTCTTTGTAATGCTGTCTTAATGACTGGCATTCATGGGCAATGCCAAGTGCAGGTGGAGATGTTGGCGGTGGAGGAGGGGGGAGGTGGATTCCTCAGCCTCTTAATACCACACCAGGTGGTCTAATCCAGTCCATTACACTGGTTTGGGGAGTTGGGAGGACTGGACCCTTTTGTGTTGGAATTTACTGGCTCCTGTTCCATGACATAGTGCAGGGTAACTCCCCATAGTTTGAACAACTGAATGGGAGAACTGCAATTCATTCCCACCAAACACTGGCAGAGGAAAAGTTTATAAGTTAAATATTACAGCAGTGGAGATTGACAAAACACCGATGAAGCTTTAAGTTGTTTATAAATGCATGTTCGGTGCTATAACCTCAACCTTCTACTCTTCTCAACGCACCCACCCACACCATTCTCATCTAATCCCCTTGTAAATTCCTTTAGAGAATTAAAAGAGTGAAAAGAAAGAAAGAGGTCGTAATGGACGAATGAAAAGAAAGACCTTCGAGGTGGTTGACGTCTGAGATACAGTAACGTCTTACTGTATGCAGCAAGAGACGCTTTTTTATCCTGCATCGGAGACATTGAGGAAAGGTGGGTTTTGACCTGACATGAGTATTGTAAAGTTAAGCGGCCTAATGTGGCGCAAAGAAGAGAGACGTAAAGAAAAATAAATAATCTTGTTGAGAGAGGGAGAGAACAGGAGGAGGGGTAAATAGTGCAGGAGAGCGAGCAAGAGAGAGAGAGAGAGAAGCGAGATTTAAAGGAAGGCATCCATTGTTGGCTTTCTGTGAAGCTTTCGCTGCTAAGCCGGTTTGAGTAGGGGTTTAATCGCTTCGGGTTCCTTTGTGCTTCTCTATCACTCCTGTCTGTTCCTCCTTTTCTAGCGCTGATTTAATAAGACCGCATCATATAAGTACCCCCGGGCAAACAAACCCACACAGAAACCCACAAACGCACACTTTCACCTACAAACACTAAGTTTGCTTCCCTGCGTACCCACAGGTCTGCCGTTTACACCCGTGGAAGAATAACACTGTAGGAAGATGATAAGCTAGACATTTTGTGTATATGTGTATATGCTTGACTTGTGTGTGTGAGTATTATTATTGACAGTATCGCTGTATATTGTGTTTTGGTAGAAAAAAAACCTCAGATTTCATGGCAAAAAGACTAGCAGTAATGCATTATTAACGTTTACTGGCACAAACTCTGTAAGTGAATCATCAGTATGAGTGACTGAATCATTACAAGTGAATAATAAATGGATGAAAAAAAAGGTTTATACCATTCCATCAATTTCTCTCTCTCTCCATCTAAAAGACACACCGAGTAAATATGCTTCTATATGCTATAATATCAATATCTTTATAAACAGCTACATCGTGAGCCATACAACATACTGTTTGGAAAGGCTCTGTTCCAAGGCTGTGGGTAAATTTATCCACTATATAGTGCCACAATGTACACTACTTTCTGCTAACAATCCCACAATGCAATGTGCCGCATTTTATAGATGTGAAAAATACCGTTGGGCGACTTTACACCTGTCAGTGATGACACAAAGTGATGATGATAAGCAAGTGTCAGACGTCTCAATTTACTACCTGCTATTGAGTGCGCATTATATATGTAAGGGGTGGTGAGTGAGTGAACAAGGGAGTGATTTTGGACACAGTCCCGGTTGTGTACATCATTTTTCCAACCAGCTTTAAATGAAACCACACCAATTTCCGTATGACCAAAGCCTGACACCAGTGTAGACTGTGCTGTGATTAGCTAGTACTTGTTGCCTCAATTTGTCCTTGTGATGAGCTTTCCTAAGCTGTGAGGGTATGGATGAAGCCATAAACTTTACTCATCTAGTGGCTGGCTAGTTAGCTGGCTATGTAAAACATAGACAGATTCAGCAACTGCATGGATTATTTCTTGCCTGAAATGTTTTCAGAAACACGTTTCGGTAAACTATTTCCGTAATATACAAGAAAAAAGTTTCCAAACGAGACGCCATGTTGGTTCCAGTTTGGAAGCTGGGAGCAGTATGCCACGAGGGATTGTGTTCGTCCAATCAGGTGCCCTGTGTCTAGTGGCAGCTCATCAAGTATCCAATGCAAGCTACTGTAGCTGTCGTATTTCAGAGCGCGGTTTCTATGGGAATGCAGCCGTTGATGCTGCATCGATGCTTTCGTCATGCAATAGTAGACGTGGTTTCATTTAAAGTGGGTTGGAAAAACAATAGACGCGTCCTGCTGTGTGTTCCAATACCCATACTACCATACTATTTATTATGCCAGAAAGAGATTTAGTATGTCCCAATACATAGTATGTCAAATGCAGTATGCCAAAAAAACCAGGATGTCCTACTACATACGGTCGCATTTTGCTGTATGCAAGCCAGCATGCTTTTCTGGCTATTCTGACCCACAATCCTCTGCGTAATATATGAGCAAGACGGTCAAAGTTCAAGGCACAATGTTATGATGAAGTAGTATGTCCCAATTGTATGCATACTGCATGTAACAGTGCATACTTTGTAAGGGCAGCTGCAGCATGTACTAAAAGTTAAAAGAGAAAGTATATAATTTTGGCCCAGTTTCACCTCGGCTCTCTGTACGGCCCACGTTTACGACATCATCTCTGTGTGACACTAACTGCTGTAAATAACAGTAGTGCGAATGAAGAATGGAAGAGTGATGATGCAGGGAAACAGTGCGACAGAAAGAACAAGACGTGCAGTAAAGACTTGTTAATGTCGATCTCACAGCAAATAACCTTTGTAGGTTGGGTTTTTTTTATGTGTGTGTGTGTGTGTGAGTCACAATGTGCGATGTTTATGAGAAATAATTACTTCGGTGAAAATTTGCAGCCCACAAGTTTTATCATCTGCAAAACGGTTAAAAGCCAACAAGACATAATGAGGCAGTGCGAGTTGATGAGAGCAACAACTAGACCTGACATATCTGGACTGGGGCCGGTTAATACATTACCATTAGAGAGGGTAGATCACTCTGCTCTAAAAAGTGAACAGGGGGCAATTTGTTTTGCTTGTTATGCAAATGTGCGGCGGACATGGACATTTTTCATTAAAACAGACCCTTCTGCCATCCCATCCCAGATTCTACAACTAAAACAAATGAATCTGTGTGAAGTGTGAACACAAGGGATCTCATAATGTAATTTATGTATCAGTATTTTCATATGAACGCAGACGGAGCCCTCTAACCCGACATTTGTTTGCAATGCCAGCTTTTTACTGTACACATTTTACTTCCCCTCATATACTTTACGAGTTATAAAATGTCAGAAATAGAGGAGGTATTGCAAGCCGGTGAATTGCAAGTGTGTGGCCTCTGTTTATCTATGGAGATGTCATATAGCCCTGCAGGGACTGTAAGTTTCATCTCTTTCTCGGGAGTCAGAAGGTCACAGACTTGCTGGGTAGGATGAGACAGCCAACAGGTCGAATTATTAACTTCCACATCCCAGACACGGAGCATGCAGGGACTGTGACTCAGCTGGAAGAGGGAGGCCTTTTTTCTTCTCTCTGCATCTCTCTGCCTCCCTAAGGATTAGACAATGGCACTGCTGCAAAATTCAATTCAATGAGATCACTGCAGTGGCGCAGTGCAGAGGGCTACACCGACAAAACACAGGGCATTCCAGTGAAATAAATGTCTACTTTTTGTCTGCAGCACAATGAAATACCATCCGCCAGCAACGCTGTTATACAGTCATACAGTTAGTCTCAAAGGAAGATGGATTATTGTGTGGTGTTTTGGTATTTGAGAAGCCTTCAAACTGGACTTCCTGGCTTGTATTTCATCTTCTACCTGCACACTGTGGCAAAGGGACTGAATGTTTCGGATATTTTCACTGCTTCACCTCGCCATTAGACAGCCATTTCTGATGGGGAACTGAAGCCGTTATATCTCCGTCTTTAAAACCACCAGACCAGACTCCATTCACAAAAACAGATATTTTACCTCGCAACACACGGGAGTTGCCTGCGCTGCATCGATCGGTTAGTTTGTTTGTGTTATTGTGTGATTTTTGAAACCAAACTAACGTGGCGTCCACTCAGCAGTACATTGCTTAATTTCCGTGCCGGTACTCCTGTCTGCTTCTCCAAACAAGGAACATGCTGACCGCCATCTAAGTTACTGTATGTAACGTTAATACACTGACTATAAACAGCATTTTGACACTAAAACATACATACTTTGACCAAATTTGAATACATAAAGGAACACTACTGGGAAGCTACAGACTGATATAAAAGCCTCAAAATAAAATAAATGAAAAAATAAATAATTGTCCCACCCTTTAATGTGATTCCTTTCCACGTTTATGTTCATTCTGCTGTATACACCAGAAGAAATCTACCGAGATGCCAGTGGGTGACACCAGCTAACAGATATGCGTTTCACTTTAAGAAGTGCTCCTGCATCCTGACTGAATCTCTCACCATGTGTAAGACATGCACACGTATCGATTTGGATTAACTCAAACGTCCACACCACTGTGAAGGGGAATTTATGTAGCCGCTCCGGTTGATTTGGGGCTTCAGCGAGAGGATATTGAAGATAATGCCGTACATGGTTTAGCTGCGTATTATCAGAGCAAAGCGCTGGATAATTGTTTTCAATTACCATCCAGACAGACCTTGAAAGAAAAAAAGATTGCATCGTTTGTACCAATATGAAACAATCCCCGCCCTTTGTAAACATCAAAGAATAGACCATTTAGAGAAGCCCAGAAATCAAAGCGATTTAGATTTCAAATAACAGTCATAAAAAGCCCGACTGGGGCTATCTCTCTTTTTCTGTGGAGAATTAGATGTCCAACATCTATTCATTTGGTTAGTAAACACCGCTGTTGTGTAGAGCTGTTTGACTGACTGGCAGTGACACATTATGAGAGAGCGAGCTGAAAGGATTAGATTGGCCCTGAATGGAAACTAATCTGCACTCTTGTTTCTCTCCCAGTCTTTGATAAGGTGACACAATTAGAGAGAGAGAGACTGAGGAGAGGGCAGAGGAGGATTTCTAGCCTCGGCAATCGTTGGTGATGAGGCTGTCATGGGCTTTCAACACTAGACGGTCTTGTGGATAATGTATTTCAACGCGCAACAGTCATCATTTAGCCATTTTGATGATTTAACTACAAGATTATCAGAGCAGTATGTGCACACAGACCAAAACATATCCATAATCACCATTAAAGGGACTGTATGTAAGTTTTTACACGTATAAACGTTTTTTTCCGGTGAACAGGTTGTAACCTAACTGAAAAAATTAGACCTTTCGCGACATTCTGGGTTTCCTCTATCAGCCTGTAGATTAATGTGAAGAATGCGGGCAGTTTTCTCCGGGAAAATCAAACGGATGTGATGTCACGCTCGCTTGTGAGTGCCTTTACTCTCTTCAGCTACGTTTCAGGGCTAACAGTGTGCAACGATAGCTAACGTTTGGTTAGAAATAGAGTCTGCTCACGCCAACAAACAACCAACCTCCACCACAAACTCCACGGAAACACAAAAAAACCAAAGCTTTATCTAGCGAAGCCCGTCTTGCAAAACAGGAATGTGACCGACGTCGGAGGAAAATTAGGAGCAGCATCAACTGGGCGTTCGATTCATGGAGGGACCTTTGTTTGGTTTTGGGTATCAAAACAGGCCCAGAGCTGGCAAAATTCCTATTGGACAGGTAAGCATGTGAAATATATAGTGATATTGTGGTTTTGGCTGTCAATCACGTTCAGTCTCGTGTGTGTCGCCTCACTGATTTGACTGATGCTCGCTTGTGTCTACGTAGTGCGAGCACATGCGCAAGCGCGAGCAACAGGACGCTGACTGTCGTCGACTTAACGGCCACAGACGTCACTGTTAACAAGCAATTTCTGATTCTTACATATATTCCCTTCAAGTGATGAATACAAACAAAAAGTAACCTTCAACTTATAAAAGGAATTCATAGTTTGGGTTTGAAATGTGCATATGATGCATGACTAGATAAAAAGAACAGGAAGAACAAAGAAGAACTTTGTTCAAATAAAAAAAACTGTGAAAAACTGAATAATGCCTACATTTTGAAAGGAGAAACTTTAGAAAGAGCTACGGAGTTCAACACTACAAAATGTCATGGTAACAAAAAGGCACGAGGACAAGGTATAATTCCAGGCTTGATCCCGTGTGGTTGAAACTAGTCCGGTATCAGTGGGGCGCAGGTTGCAGGGCTCAGGGGAGCGTAGAGGGGGGGGGTTGAGGGAGAGAGAGAGAGAGAGAGAGAGAGAGAGAGAGAGAGAGAATATACTAAAGAGAGGGTGCAGATGTATCTGGCCATGTGAGACTTCAGGTGTAATGCATATCTAATGTGAGGAATGGAGAAAGGTCAAGCAGGCTGGGAAATGAAAGCTATTAAATTCTCACAAAGCCGAGGTCCAGCCATCCTTGGCTCTATCAAATGCTCATGTCACTGGAGGAACGCGTGCACACACACACATACAGTATACACTAGCATCAGAAACACAAGTATATATATATATATATATATATATATATATACAATTTCATACATGCAAATAAAACTCCCCTGCAGCTAAATTACACGACTTTTTAAAGTATTTGTTGTAAACCACACACCTGGGTTTCTGCCTCTACAGTGCTGTTTGTTGGTAAATCAATGCACAACAAATAGGCACTCTGTAGTCCAACTGAAACCCAATTACCATACTACCCATGCATCACCAGACACTATATGGAATCCTATACATACTAATAGCCCCAGGCTGTGTGTTGCTCTAGAGCAGGAGCTGTGTCACTGAGATTTGGTCAAATCACACACATCTACATTCAGCCTGGCTACATCTCTCACTCCTACAGCTCATGTGACCACAACAGCCACACAACAACACAGCTAAACACACACACACACGCACACACACGCAGCAGTCAGTGTGCTATCATTAAGAGAGGTGGCTCCACAGAGCAGAAATCCGCATGGAGAGGCCAGTGGGAGAGTCATTACCTGGCCCACTGGCCATGACCCTGTTACTACCGTTTTTGGACACACACACAAATGAACACACCCACACCGACACACACACACACACACACATACAAAATCTGCGTCTCTCATAAGCCCATACCTAAAGACATAGAAATTGCAGAGTGGCTGCCTCCAAGTAGAAATCTCTGAGGCATCCCCTCTACGTACTACCAATGCAAGAACACCGGCTGAGCAGAAAATTACACAGTAACACCACCGCTGAGAGTTTGCAGGTACAAAGCCATATGGGAAAAAACAATCTCTTAAATATATATATATATATATATATATATATATATATATATATATATATATATAGTAGGGCTGTCAATTGATTCAAATATTTAATCGTGATTAATCGCATGGTTGTCCATGATTAATCAATATTAATCGCATGTTTTTTATCTGTTCAAAATGTACCTTAAAGGGAGATTTGTCAAGTATTTAATACTCTTATTAACATGGGAGTGGGCAAATATGCTTGCTTTATGCAAATGTATGTATATATTTATTATTAGAAATCAATTAACAACACAAAACAATGACAAATATTGTCCAGAATCCCTCACAGGTACTGCATTTAGCATAAAAAAAATGTGCTCAAATCATAACATGGCAAACTCAAGCCCAACGTGCAACAACAGCTGTCAGTGTGTCAGTGTGCTGACTTGACTATAACTTGCCCCAAACTGCATGTGATTATCATGTCTTCATCATCTTGAGGTCAGAGGTCAAGGGACCCCTTTGAAGCATACGTTTGGAGCGTTATTTAGCCTCCTTTGCGACAAGCCAGCATGACATGATTGGTACCAGTGGATTCCTTAGGTTTTCCTGAGCCCGGTATAACCTCCAAAAGATCGATTGTGTTAATGCTATATATATATATATATATATATGTATATATATATATATATATATATATATATGTGTGTATGTGTATATATATATATATATATATATATGTATATATATATATATATATATATATATATATA
>CAKAOH010038546.1:12964-41790 GCA_916701665.1 Sebastiscus tertius
TATATAAATAAAAAGGCATGGTGAGAGCCTTTTGTCAATCAATGTTCCATAAACCTTTGAATAAAATGAGGGCTATAAGCATGTATTATTTCCAACAACCTCCATAAATCCTATATTTCTATCCAACGCACACAAACGCACTAGAATAGAGGATGATCGGCAGCATCAATCTGGCCCTGCGGGCAAACAACTAACAGCTGTTTCTCTCTGCCATGAATTTTGGTGCCTCACACTCACACCACGCAATTTTAGCAGCTGTCAAAAGCCGTCCCACCAACTTCCGTCTCACACACACACACACACACACACACACACACACACACAAACACATAAACAATCCCCCGGCAGAGCTATCTAACGGTGGGGTGGTGTGGCAGGCTTATTAGGCTGTTTATCTAGCATATGTGATGCCACTGCTGCCCCTGAAGATGCCATTAAGGCAGAATCTCTATTAAACAACTTTATCTGTCTGGCTCAGAGGTATGTTGGTGTGTGTGTGTGTGTGTGTGTGTGTGTGTGAGAGGGGCAGGAAGGTTAAACGAGTGCGAAAACCAGATGTCATTTACAAAATGAGCTTTTATGAATCCTTTGCCTGAATTATTGGATAATTTTGTTTTATTAAATCATTCTTTTTCTGCAAACACAAATTAAACAATTACGGAGCATCTTATTGATACAAAAGAGGGCACTGTCACTACTGAAATTATGTGTTTTAATCATCCAGCTAAGTATAATATTGCTGCTTATTCGTACATCTTAATTACACACAATAACACTTATTTACTTTTAAATAAGTGGGAGTTCTAATATTTCTCATTCCCTGTATTTAAAGATGACAAAATTGAACTAATGTGATGGCTTAGATGGGATAAGACAGACAAAAGCTAATATTGGAACGTTTCCAACCAGCTCATATATCACTGTCCCATTTATTATCACATCAAAACACAATCTGACCTCACATTCATAAAAATAAAAAGCCCAGAAATTCACGAGGGCATTGCGCTGCATCTACAGATATTTGTGAATTGAAATCCCCTGCTTGATGATGTTTTCACAGCCGCCCCCTGAGGGAGAGTGCAGGGCGCTGGAGGGCTGCTTTTCAATGGAGGAGGTCTCAAGAGTGCACTTGGCTTTTATCTTCCATATATTGTGTTATGATCTTGAATGCGTGCAGCTGCAGACGGCAGCATATGATACTATTGATCCAGGCGATCGATATGCAGCCTGTGGGGTTAAGGTGTTTTTATTCACAGCCACGAGGCAGTTTGTTTGTAACTCTGAATTAACTATTCTCATCATTTTCTATGGTAGAGGATAGGGCACTTAGGTCTCTGAAGTATTTATGTATACAGTATGTAAGGCCTGATGCTGATGTATATTTGTCTTACCTCATTTGTTTCTTACATGGAACTATAAAAATGACAGAATACATTTAAATTAGCACTACACGGTGCCTACTCTACGGGGGTGGGAATCCCCAGAGGCCCCACAATACGATATTATCACGATACTTAAGTCACAATAAGATATATTGCCTTATTTATTACCTTTTTTCAACTGCAAATTATGCAGTTTGTCAACATCTGTTTTATCTAATAAGATACAGTTTTCACTCTGTTCATTTCAGAGTTTTCATTCACATATCTTGAGGCGAGAGGTCAAGGGACCCCATGCCAGTTTTTCCTCGCCAAAATTTAGCAGAACTTTGGAGCATTATTTAGCCTCCTTCCCGACAAGCTAACATGACATGGTTGGTATCAATCAATTCCTTAGGTTTTCTAGTTCCATATGCTCTTTCATATGATTTTCAGTCTAGCTTTAAGACTGAGCCGGCGAGCAATCAGATTGTTAAAAGGTTAATAGTTTATACAATGAAAGATCAATACTTGACGTCTGAAAAAGCTTTTGCAAAATACATATTTTAAAGTAAACACTATGTTTCATGAACACAACAAAAGTGTTCCTTTGAGTCCTGATAGACACATATAACACACAGATAACCCCACCCTGTGCATGTGGCCGTCTCTCACGAGTACATTTATAACAATGGATACATAATGACATTATATTGTCTTGGCATGCATGTGTAATCTCCGTGAAAATGCAATCTGATATTAATACTGAACAATCAGCGGGGGATTACTGTAGATATAACATGGCTGTTATATTCCTACTGTGCTGCCGTTGCCATAGCAGCAGCTATGTGATGGGACATGTGAGGTGACCCGCGTGAGTACGCTCTTCATCATAGTCAAGATGAACCGTGTGTACAGTATATGCGTTTACTCTCATATCCTCAAGTAGAGTTTAATTTATGCTCTTCGCTGGAACATTTCTCATCCCCCCCCCCGCCCTCTCTCTCTCTGTGAATTTATGTAACCTCTCTTCCTCTCTCGTTCCACTCACCCCTCTCATCGCGAGGAATACATCGCCATATATCTTCACTTCCTTTGACTGTCAACGCATCTCTCATTCATCCTCTCTGTCTCATGTCACCACCTGTGTCGGTTCATGCTCTGCCGGAGAAAAGCAAGACACCTTCCCCACCGTGTGTGTGTGCATGTCCGTTTTTCCAGTGCGGTCGGGTGACAATAGGTGACAGAGAGCAATGGCCCGGACTTAAAAGTGGGCGTGCAGCCGTTGTGTATGTGCTTGAGCGTGTGTGTTGGGGCTAGGTAGATTGGTTTGTGTGTGTGTGTGTGTGTGTGTGTGTGTGTGTGTGTGTGTGTGTATGTTTCTTCACACTATGATGGTGACAGTTGAGAGGAAACTGGGAGGTGCAGCGCTCCGTTCCGTCCTGATGCCCCTGTCACTTCTTGGCCTTGTTCCCTTCCCTCAACCTCCCTTAGCATCCAGCAAAGAGGTGGAGGGTGGCGGTAAGGAGGGGGGTGAAACCAGTCACCCATACTCAGGGGATGGCCACCCTCCCCCGGGCACAGGCTTCAGAGCAGATGCCCTGGATGCAAGGATCTCAAGATCAATGACACAACTTTGAATACATTTAACTTTTGAGAGTTGAGTAGAGAGTTTTAGCACTGTTTGATACCAAATCTAGTTCCTCCACTTGATAATATTAGGCTGAGCAGTATATTATGATAGTTGCAACTCATTTTGAGTAGTCTTAAGTTGTGACACAAAGGCTCTAAAATCTTAAATGTCAGTAATAATTTGGAGAGCAAGGTCTTTTGCTCTGCAAAAAAATCAGCATGTGGAACTGGAATTTGATTGAGGATCTTCTGATCTGTAAATCAGAGGAGATTTAAAGTGCAGAACTTCCAGAGGGGATACACGTGTGTGGCCTAAAGTCTACTACTTGTCAGACACATCCTGTCATTGGTAATCTATTAGTGACTGGATCAGTGGGAAACCCCCATGTCTGAAAAGTGAAGCCATTGCGGAAGTGCCTTAAACTTGCATTCTTTCTAATAGCCAGCAGGGGGCGACTCCTCTGGTTGCAAAAAGACGTCTGATTGTATAGAAGTCTATGAGAAAATGAGCCTACTTCTCACTTAATTTAACACCTCAGTAAACATTGTAACATGAGTTTATGGTCTCAATCGCTAGTTTCAAGTCTTCTTCAATACAGCATGCAGTTCATTTAGTAAATTATGGTCCCATTTAGAGTCAAATAGACCATAAAGCAGGGGATGCTTTAGGGCGTGGCTACCTTGTGACTGACAGGTCGCTACCACGGCGTTGTCCGGTCTGGGAGTTGTCCGCGTTTTCGTTTTACAACTTCAACACTTTCAGTGTTTTCAGTTCATGAAAGTTAATTAAATAAAGATTTTGGTCGCATAAAAATGTCTTATTCAGTGTTTGGTTGTACTTAGCTCCAACCTCTCTTGTCACTTCAAATACCAAGATGGCGACCGCAAAAATGCCAAACTCAAGGCTTCAAAACAGCTGTCCATATAAACCAATGGGTGATGTCACTGTGACTACGTGCACTTCTTATAGTCTATGGACTGGATACGCTGATTTAAACAGTTTATCAAAATACTGATATTATAGATTAAGTTATGAATGATAACACAATAAAAATATGTTCTCAGTCCTCTAATGTTTCTTCATTGACCAGAAAGCTTCTGTAATTATCTTCATATTCATATCTTTATATTTTCTTGTCCTCAAAAAGAGTGGATAACTCTTTACTTTTTCCTTATTCATGCGTCGTGACTCAGACACAAGAGTGAAAAATTCTTGCCTTTTCCAAAAGGCAATTATTTTTATCATAGGTTTGTCTATCACAAATAAGTTAGCCTTTAGATATTATTTCAGATATTTGTAGCTTTTCTCATTGCCGGTCCTTTCAGCAAAAATCTCATTTTAATCATAGGTGACATTTCCATTCAGCTTGGCCTCCAATATGAGCTCACAGCCAATGTGGCTGGCCGGATGTTAGATCTGACTCAAATTAGGGGAAAAACTTTATTTTGGTGTAAACAACCCCTCTCTATGCCAACATTATGTTTCCTAGCTCTTACGGCTATCTCCAGGGGGAGCCTAGTGGTCGCCACAACCAAACACGAGTCCCTGGTAGCATGCTAATTGCGCCACTGCAGTTTAATTAGCATTATAGTGGCATACCACATGAGCTCACTGAGGTAACGGATGACTGTGAACACAGCGACAGGTAGCAGCGGTGCAGAATTAATGTGTGTGTGAGAGAGAGGGGAGAAAACATTCAATGGATCTGCCAATTAGCTTTTCCCTCCGAAAAGGTTATTCGTTTGACAGCACCAACGAAGTCTTGGGAAAACAAAGGATTAAGAGGACAAGAAGCTTTGCGAGCATGACTTGCAAGTTTTACCAGCCATTTCGTGTGTTTACTTATGACTTCTTGAACATTTTTATATCATCCTAATAAGCTTGTACATGTGTCTGACCACTGTTTATCAAGACACGATTGTGTGACTCAATACAACTTCATTTTCGATTTATCTTCTCTCTTCATTTTGTGTGTTTACTCCAAAGTTAAATGTAAGAAGCAGGCTTGTGAAATGTGACTCTATAGGCTATCAGCAAGATTCAAACTCATAACATTTTTCAGAAGGCAGTGGTTGTCTGAGTCCACTGATTCTCTTCTCTCTATCAAAGTTTACCTCTCGAAGTTTACTACTGATTGTATAGAGAGACCTTCTCTAATGAACTAGGAGAAGGCATTTGCTTGTGGCCTGTGGCACAGACGGCTTTACAGTCCCCATTCCACTTCAGGAAGGATCGATGTTTATGAGTGTTTGGAGGAGGAGAGGAAAGGAGGTAGAAGGAGTAGGAGAGTGATGCTGTTTATTGGCAAACACGCCTCTGAAGCATAGACGGTATATAAGAAGTGGAAGTAGTCACCATGATGTCACCCATTGGTTTGTGGACTGCCGTTTTGAAGGCTCGAGTTCGGTATTTTGGCCGTCACCATCTTGGTATTTTGCAACCAGAAGTGACACGAGAGGGTGGAGCTGCAACCGAACGCCGAATAAGACATTTTTAGGCAACTAAAATGTTACAATTAGCTGTCATGAACTGAAAACACACTGTGAAATGGTTAAAGTTATAAGAAGAAAACGTGGACAACGCCGTGGTAGCGACCTGTCAATCACAAGGTAGCCACGCCCTAAAGCATACCCTGCTTTATGGTCTATTTGACTCTAAATGGGACCATAGTTCACCCCCTGCTCTGAATACACAACATACTGGGACCTGACACATATAGATCACATTTGTGCACACGCATGCACAAGCAAAAATGTGTAATAGGGTGCAATGCACCTAAACACACATTGAAACTGATGATATATCAACAAATATACGCAGACTGTGAGTGGATTCATGACAGCACAGATACATATAAATATGATAAGCCTGCTGGAGATGGAGTATGATTTGAATGATCGTGAAGAAAGGAAGAGTGTAGGAGGGGAAAAAAAGAAAATGAATAAGTGAGGAAAAGTGAGAAAGAGAAAATGATTTCAGCCCTCCGTGATTATTACCCCTATCGCAGCCAAAAGCAGAGATTGAAATATGTCAAACCAATTATTAATGTGAAGATATTGCAACATTAGCACCACTTGTTCCCCAAATTGACACCGATATCACAGAGTAATGTGAGATATTCTCAACATCCATGCCAAATAAGATGACATTCCTTTTGACAATGCTACTTCTCCAAATATGGTTTCCAATCTGTCTGGCTGTCACGCACGACAGGCACGTTGACAGCTTAGTTAACCATTTACATAACTGACAGCTGACAGAGCGGCATTAGAGGAGGTAACATATCCATAACATAGATGTAACGTTTCCGGCTCATTGGCTCATTGCAGAAGTGCCCCTTCCTTACTTGGAGGGGTTGAAGTGTGGATGGAAACCACACAGAAATAGGAATATGCCACACCATACTAAAGTCATACTGTCAACAAGCAAAAACAGTAATAGACAAAATGCCAGGGTTTTGCTGAATGGAACACGTATTCGCAAAATTAGTCAAGTTTTTTCAAGTGACTTAAAAGTGGCATTAGCATAATGTTATGTGACTGATTTACAAATACTACTCTTACTAGGCCTTGTCATATATCCAGCTTGTCCTCATTCCCAGGGTGTTGAGTCTTTGTCATGGCCATCAGCCACACAAAGCACCCCTTAGCGCCGGTATGAAACGCACCAAGCATTCCATTAACTACAATGTAAACCCATCCGCGGCAACATCTAACGCTCCGAGAAAGTGCGCCGGGAGTGTGGTGACGTAGTTTAAAGAGCGAAAAGACACAAACCGGGTGGGTGGGCAGTAGGGGTGGTTGATGGGTCCTACAAATACAAGGCTTTAAGTCCAGGAAACCGCTGTTTGTCCCGTGTCCCGTTTGTCCCGTCGCGTTAAAATCGTGTTTGTTCGTGTCCCGTGTTCACAACGTTCAGTGTCATTTTCAGTCTACAAACATAGTAGTTTCAATCCCAGTCATGTAGTTCTTTCCTAAACCTAACAATAGTGGTTTTGTTGACTAATCCTAAAGTGACGCCGAAGGGTAACTATAGTGGTTTTGATGCTGAAAATAAAGGGACGCCAAGGGGGCGTGACAAAGCAGCGGTATGTGACGAGTTGGGATGAGAACGTGTTGATTTATCCCACAATAGGATGTTATGATGGGATATGTAGAATACAATTGTTTTATCCATACATTTTGTTTAATTACTTGGGTGTAGAATAGTGTAGAAACAGGCTATTCTGTGAACACATCAACAAACATGACTACACGCATAGTATACGTCATTTACTGCATGACTTCTTGCACGTGTTTTCTTGACAAAGCTAAGTTTGGAGACCTGCTCATTGGGGATTCCTCCTGGTGAAAGATCTAGTAGTGTGTGACCCCCTGTCGTCGGTCAGTCATGTTGAGTATAAAAAACCACAACGACCTCAAAACCTCCAATTGCAGGACAGCGAGTTGCGTAGCGTGAACAGTACAGCGATTTGACGACTTTGAAAGTCGTGTAGCGTGAACTTGGCTTTACAGGTAATTGTCTGTAAGAGTCCTCTATAGTAGACTCTCACGGAGACATCCAATGTCAGTGGTGAAAGAGCTGATAGAAGGGGAATGATGAAATAGGTGGGAGGGGGGATTTGAGTGAAAACTTTCCTTTCACCTGCCGAGCTAGACGGGCATTAGCATAAGTCGTGCATCTCAGCAGAAGGGAGCGCGAGTTTGATGGACCAAGACAGTTTGGTTGACAGGTGAGGCTTCAGCTTTACTTGAATAGTGGCAGGGCTAACTGCAGGGGGGGGATCTGACGCAGAGTCTTCTGGTGGGCTAGAAGAATATATAAGGGGGCATATGGGATATACAGTTGATGGGATGAATAAGAGCGTATGTCTATGAATGAAGACATTTGCCTTTCTAAATGAATAGTCAGTGTTTGTCAAGGACAATGACTGCTATCAGACACACACACACACACACACACACACACACACACACACACACACACACACACACACACACACACACATACACACACACACATATACACAGCAGCACTACCCACTCCTGTTGATTTCCTCCCCTGTACTATTGATTGCCTTTCTCCTCTTCCCCTGGTGTTCTCTCTAACAGCTCCTCTCACCGATCTATAGAGTAAATAAAGGCAATGCTGATAGGGAGAGAGAGAGTGCTCGCAATTGTGTTTGCTCTCAGACCAGTGAGGTGATTTCAAGGTTGATTGGGAACAACAAACTATCTGGAAGAACACTTTGAAGATGAACTGCATGCTATCCTTCCACTCAACACCCTCTCCTTCCAGCACACAGTAAGTGTGGGAGAGCGAGTGTGAATTCGAAGAGTTCCTTGTGTTTTGGCCCTTTTTTTCGCTACTTCAAAGTTATTAAAGATGCATTGTCTAAGTCTTTGGTCTGCAGTGAGTGTACTCGGCAGGGTGCCTGTTTTCACATTTTTACTCTTTGTGGAAATACCTTTAACCTTGGCCAGGCCGGGGAAAAAGCTTTTCTACCAGATAGCATTGAACTGAATATGAACTAAAGTATACTCCATTATGATTTGCGACCCATTTTCTTCCAAAGCACTGCAGAGTGACCCTGTGGGCTTCCGGCATCAAAATGCTGTCATTTACTTACGGGCGCTCATTCATTGGTTTTCCCTTTGGCTACATTCTGGGATGTCAGGTTAATCAATTCAAGCCTCGACTGAGCAAGACTCGTGGTCAATCACAGAACCGGAGGCAAGCGTGAAAGGATTGTGCGCTGGTGGTTTATTAAGCATTACTGTTGTGAAAATACAAATGTTCAGAATGCACTCATCGTACAAGTGAATAGCGGGGTCTTGGAAGTTGTATAATCCTTGTTGCTTAGCTGTTGTTCAACTACTCCCACTTTAAGAGGCTCACACGTCCATAAAATGAGTACAAATTTGAATGTCTAGCATGTCAGCCTACGAGTAGTGAGTAATTAACACAAAAGTTCTATTTTTGAGTGATCTTCTTGGTTGAGTGATATTTTATTTGACTCACTTCTTGGAGCGATATAAAAAAAAAAATGTTATCCTGCCAAGATACTCAAGTGGAGGTGAGAAGAGACGAATATTGCTGTCCTCTGAATATCAAATAGTTCAGCTCGCACCGGATGCGTTGCATTTGTTATGCCTGGAGAGAAGGACTTTGGGTCACATATGTGTGTGTGCCTGTTTGTGTGTTTGTGTATGTGTCAGACCTCCTCACCAAGGACAGACTTAATGCATTGTAAATTCACAGTCACCCTATCTACCTCACAAGAGAGCACTTCCTTTCCTCAACTTTCTTTATCCTTCAGCACATTTAAAGTCCCCATGAAACGGAAGTTAGAGCTTCTGAAATTGCTGTACTGTGACGTATCTCTCAGTGAAGAAAGAGAGAAGAAAGGGAAGCCAGCTATGTGGTAACGTTACTGTAGCGCCGGCAGTACACGCAGATGAATGGCCGCTTACCCGCTGGACAGACTCCACTGGTTGTTTTGTGTCGTCATCCAGCGGACGCTCATTGCATGTACTGCCGCGCTGCAGAGTCGGTTGAAAATCGGTAAAGTTCCCCTTCAAGGAATTAGACCTGAGCCACATTGTTTTGGAAATTAAAACAGCATTTTTTGCCCCGTGATATCCAAAAACACATCTCTTCCTGTTTCTCTCCATGTTGTTCTGTTAGCTACTTCGATCAAAGAACGTATATTGATTCGATCCACAAACGATTGGCTAGCTAGTCGCCTAAAGTCTCATTTGATCGGATGAATTGTTGTAAACGCCCCCGAGTGCAGGATGAGTCATCAAACACAAGATTAAAACTGGGAAAATGGATTTTTCATTACATGGGGACTTTAAATTGTAAACTGCAACACTTTTACCAGTGTTGTGACCAGTATTCTGAATGTTTTACACATATAGACGATTGATTCCAGAGACTACAAATATGATAAAAGTAGAGATTGATGACAAAAGGGAAATCTAAAAATACTTTCTGGACAATGTGCTGAAGCTGTTTTCTTTTGTATTTTTGGCCATGTGTCTGTGTGGACTTTGTTCTCGTTGGATGTTTGCAGGATGTACTCTACCAGGCTGTGAGTGAGGCCTGTTAATGGTCTTGCACCACTACTGATTTCACATGACTGTCATTAAATAAAGGGAGTATAGGGATGGATTGGAGAGACATATATATACACAGTATATCTGAGCCTTTCACTTGGGGACCATAAAAGCATCAATTTCAAAGCCGTGTTATCTCAGGGTGTGTTTATATTGGTCTCCAGACGGCTAATTATTTTATAATCATCCTCAAGAGACCAAACAAAACTGACCTGTATGGAAGAAGTGACATGTTTACACAGAATACTGTATGTGTGTGTGTGTATATATGTATCTACACACATATTTGCATCTGTGTGTGGATTGCAACAACCAGTGCACATCCAGCATTCATTAGAAATGGAATATAATATTAAGAAGTATGTTTTCTTTAGCGTATTATCACCTGAAATTACGATTCATTGTGTTTCCGAGTTGGTTGCAATCTGCCACCTCATCACGAGATGCCGCCAGATCCTACACACTGCACCTTTAAGTAGCCTGCTAGGCCGCTGTCTTCTAGCCTTAACTAAGATTTTCCACAGCCTGTCCCACTGATTTCATCTATAAATCAATATTTAATCACATTTGGGAAAGAGATGAAGAAAATAGTGAGTAAGCTTACTTAAAAATGGAATATTTTGCTCCAAAAGTGTTCTGCATTTGACACATTAGACTAACACGGGATATTGCTAAAGTGCCAAGTCAACAAGGTTTGCCTTATCGCGATCTGTAGAATACTTTTGGTGAAAAAAGCCATACGTTTGGTTTAGGGCTGCAACTAATGACTATTTTCAGTGTTGATTAATTTGTCAATAATTAATCATTAGTTATTTGGTCTATAAAATGACAGAAAATGGTGAAAAATGGTGATGAGTGTTTCCCAAAGCCCAAGATGACATCCTCAAATGTCTTGTTTTGTCCACAACTCAAAGATTTTCAGTTTACTGTCATAGAGAAGTAAAGAAACCAGAAGATATTCACATTTAAGAGGCTGGAATCGGATAGTTTTTACTTTTTTTTTTCTTAAAAAAATGACTCAAACCGATTAATCAATTATCAAAAAAGGTTAAATAGCCAAAAATGTAATGTAAATATAAGTAAATGGAGCTAGCAAACAAATATGGTACGCAGGTGCCAAAGATTAACAGTGGTTAATATAACAGAGACTGACAGAGCAGGTAAACAGGAGTGATTATAGCGGGAGCATAGAGTCCTGTCTGCCCTGTGGCAGAGGAGGCGCTCAGGGGGGCTTCAGTTACATCAAGACCTCACAGGCTGGGGGATAAAGAGCGATGAGGGGGGGGGGGACTTTGGGAAAGGTAAACCTGTGGTCGATCGATCACACCGGGTTGTGCATTTTACGTTTGTCCGTCTGTGTGCTAGAAGGGTGAAAGAGACACACTCACAACCTCACACACATACACAAAACACACCTGTGATCTCCCTTTCTGCCCTTGTGATGGTCAAACACCTCGACACCTGAGATCGACTAAAGCGTCATTTTGGTTATTTTCTCTCTCTCTTTCTCTCTCTCTCTCTCTCTCTCTCTCTCTCTGGGCACTATTCTCATTTTGGCGTCTAATTCTCCAGCAAGAAAGGTGTCTGTGTCCTCCGTTGCGTGTGTGTATATGTGAGCGAAGAGAGGAGGTGAGCTGAGGTGAGCCGATTCTATCAGTGTGACAGGCCAATCTGTGGCCACCCATTTGCTCTGACTGGGAGGATGTCCAGGGTGGTAATGGGTTTGCACAGACACACAGAAACAAGTGCACACACTCAAGATTTGAATTTAAATTGCAAACACATTCCAAGTGGCAAATATGTGCACGGTGGCTGCTCACTGATGGCCCTTAATTTGTTGTTTACATTGATCCTGACAAATTATCTTTAAATGAAATGATCTGCTAGAATACACTCTATGGTAGATTGATGTTTGGTTAAGTGTTTAGAGAAGGGGTTCAATACAAGAAATTGTGAAAAATCTGGACCGAAGCATTAGGCATTCATGCATGGCTGCGTGTGTGACTCTGCCTCTCTCACCTCTGGTTGGTGACCCATAACCCATCAGAGTGTGTCCTCTGTCTGCTAATGCACTTTCTACCCTGGAGACCCCAAGCACATTCATCCTCCACTTCTCCCTCCTCCACTCTGCTGCACACAAACTTACTCTTTTTCACCCTTTTCAGTCAATTCATCACATTTTTCGCGCCCCTCTTTCACAGCTCTTCTCTCTAAGACGTTTGCATCCAGGATGACCAGCCTGATAATCTCTATTTTCTTTTTGTCTTTCTCAGAATTTACTAGGGGTGGGGAAAAAAATCGATTCACCCATGTATCGCAATTTCTTTTTTACGCCAGAATCAATATATTTGCTTCATTTGAGTCTATACAGAGGTAGAAGGAAGTTACTGCTTTTATTGCTATGGCCAGAGTAATGTGATGTCATATCCGTGCTGTATCCGTCACTCAAAACAAACAGTAGCCGGCCGGCCATAGCGAGCAAAAACTGGCAGATAGGACAGAGCAGAAAACAGCGGAGGGTTTGCATGGATACAACCTACACTATCACATCACATGCTAAATCTAAAGTTTCGAAATAAGGTGTTAACAATGGGAACTGTATATACAAAATACATATATGGAAATAAGATTAATGAATGATATTCAACAGTAGTTTAAAACATAACATGTTCCTTATAAATCAAAAAGAAAATACCATTAACTTGTGAGGGAAATGTCTTCTTTGATTTTTGGGTTGCTGGAAAAAAATAAATAAATAAATAATGCCTGACAATGACTGATATATTTGACTTTAGGACATCTCTGACTACATACTTGCTGAAAATCAAACATTTTTATTGCATTAATCTAGATATTTTCCAAAGTAAAAGTCCCTAGAAGTGTATGATTCAACTTTTTCCACGGTCTAGTCTACAAAAATCGCAATATCGAATTGCAATACTTAAAAATCAAAAAACATATCGAATCGGCACCCAAGTATCGCGATAGTATCAAATCGGGATATAGGTATATCGTCCCGGCCCTAGAATTTACTAGTCTATTCTCTACCTCTCTCAATCTATCTGTCGCTCTTCTCCTCTGTCCAGCTTCCTTCCTTTCTGGGTTTCAGTGAGTATGCTCCCCTGACACACCGATTCTCTGCCCTCGCCATGTCTCCTCAGTGCCAGCAGGGATGAAGGTGCTAAATGTACTCGGTCACACACACACGCACACACTCATACACACACTCTACCCAAGGGCTAGCACCAACACAAGAAACCAATTTTCAATTTACAGTGGAGTGGGAAATCTCCCTGCCCCCAGCAACCACTATCTCCAACTCCAATCTTAAGGGAGAAGGGTTTGACAGCAGCTATGTGAATCTGTGTGTGTGTGCATGTGAGAGAGAGAGAGAGAGAGAGAATGACAAGCTTAAAGGTAACGCAAAATAAATGCAGATCTCATTCAACAGTTTCCAGTTCAGTTACAATAACAGAAGCTATCACTCTCCTCGTGTCAAACCCTGAAGTTTGAAACGGTGCCCATTAGAGGCCTGGCAGTGCCCCACCAGTGTCTGTGCTCTCACCAGGCTCTGGTTTCAGGGCTGGTAAACAATGCCAGTGGGTAGGTTTGGTAATGGATCTAAGGGGGCCGCTGGCACGAGGCCGAGCCCCAGGAAAGCAATCCGAGACTTGGCCTGGGTTGGCTGGAGGAGTCCCTGAATGCTCGAGGGCTGCGAGGGATGGAGTGCTGGGCACGGGCCCAGGCGTCATGGAGGTAGGGGAGGCTAACAACCCAAACACAGCAGCACCCCCCAGACTGTCTGGGTAGTATGTGTGAGGCTCTGTGGATGAATGGGGTAGTGGGAGAATAGCGTTTGTGTGCCTGAAGAATGAAGAAAAACACAGATGTGCGGGAGTTTCTATAGGTGTGTGTGTGTGTGTGTGTACATCTATGCCAGCTCTCGTAGTACTCACATGTTGTGCAGGACACACCAGCCACAGTGAGGGTCTCCAGACCCAAGACATTCACTGCAGGTTGAGTACTGACCGCAGGCCTCAACTGGCACCCTCGACAGCTGCAGAGAAACATACAATGAGGATTAAATATGGCGGAGAGTCATTCGCAATTTACATTTTTGTATTGATGAACAAAGTGAAGACAAGCTATGTGTGTTTGAGAGAGAGAGAGGGAAAGTATGAACCTATGATGATGAATAAATGGATTAAGGGCATCAAAACACTATTTTCAATTACTTGCCAACTTACAAAACCCTCCTCTGGTTAGACAAGCATAATGAATTTCTCTTCCATGTACGTATGCCAGCAATGGCTTACAGGTAACACAAAACGTCAAAAAAAAAAGAGTGGAAATAAAAGTGTACAGGGAGTATGAATCATGGGATAATCCATTTTTGTGCTTCCTTAAGCGTCTACCAAAAATAGAGCAGAGTACTTCAGACAACCTCTACAGAAGAGACATGAACTTGTTGCAATCAGGGGGAAAAGAAACGATAAATAAATCATACAAAAAACACAAAAATCGATACACGGATGTCAAGTAACGATCTTTTATTATATAAACTGTTAACCTCTTAACAATCTGATGGCCACTATTCTAACTTTCAGAGGTTGTAGCAAGCTCAGTCTTCAAGCTAGAGTGAAGAGACTGGTATCATATGAAACTAGACAACCTAACCAATTGACTGGTACCAACCATGTCATGTAGCTTGTCAGGAAGAACACTAAGTAACACTCCAAAGTTTTGAAATTTTGGCGAGGAAAAAGTGGTAATCTTGATAATATCGTATAGTATGGCCTTTGCTGATACCCACCCCTATAGATACTGTATGGTCAAAGTATGTGAACAGTATTAGAAACACATATCTGCATTATTGTTTTAATCCTGAATGACTCAGACTAAACCCACATCATTACCATTAATGTTTAAGATAGCAGTAAATTGTCTATTAGTGATGGCAGAATCCAAATGCTCCTCTATTTTTGTAATAACAAAATCTAACCATCTAAAGCCAAATACACATTAACAGCAAAAAACAAACTAACAAACAAAATTATGTAAAGTGAGAATATAAAGTATTTGTACAAGCACTAATTTTCATGAAAATGCAACTACTTGACAGCTCCCATCTTTCCCCACTGGCTCCATATGAAGAGCTGGGCCACTTGGGAGAGCAGTCCATCTATTATGATATATAGCCCTGCCAATTCAGACTGGCGTTGACTGGCACTGATTGGCATGGGCCTTGAGTGGCCGAGCGCAAGGGGCAAAGCTGAGGCAGAGCTCAGACGTCCCCTCCTCTAGTCACCATGGCAACGGCATGGCACTTTTGATTAATGAGCCGTCATTGGCGGATGACCGCTGTCACTCACGCTGCTCACCGATGACAGCCGGGAAAGAGAGACGACATCATCAGCGCGGGGCTGGTATTGGGTTATTATGAGGGTAAAGCTGTGTGTGTTTGTTTGTGTTTGCGTGCCTAAACACATACTGGGATTTCAGTCTTGAAATACAAGTTTTAGATGAAGTATTTTGCCTTTTTCTGTCACATTCCTACTATAGGTACAGTATGTTGAACATATGTTTCTGCATGATACTTGAAAAAAAGGTATTGAATCGGGATTAACAAATCCAACTTAAACAGAAAGATACTAGATGGTTATACTACTACTATGTAAGAATAATAATACATGTACAGTATACTGTACAGTTAAACAGCCACTGGCCATAGGTCTGCTTAGTAGAACATCAGACAAAGGACAAGCATTTACAAGCTGATTTATCCCCCTTTGACCATAAAGTTGCTTCTCATGGAATTGGACAAAAGTAGCTGTGAAAACAACCGTACTTTTGCAGTATAAAGAAATATATATTTATATACATGCAGTACTTTAGGGCAGAGGTCCGAACATGCAATCAACACTTGTGCAGCTTGCTGGGGAAAGACACTATGGTGGTGATGATTGGCACTGATCATAGACTGTATAGAAGAAGTGGACGTAGTCACCGTGACGCCACCCATTGGTTTGTGGACTGCTGTTTTGAAGCATCCAGTTTGGCATTTTGGCCGTCGCCATCTTGGTTTTTTGCAACCAGAGTGACACAAGAGGGTGGAACTAAGTACAACCGAACGCTGAATAAGACATTTTTAGGTGACCAAAAATTCATTTCATGAACTGAAAACACACTGTGAAAGGGTTAAAGTTGTAAGACAAAAACACGGACAACGCCGTGGTAGCGACTTGTCAGTCACAATGTAGCCATGCCCTAAAGCATTTCCTGCTTTATTGTCTATTTGACTCTAAATGGGACCATAATTTACTAAATAAACATCATGCTGTATTGAAGAAGACTTGAAACTAGTGATTGAGACCATAAACTCATGTTTACAATGTTTACTGAGGTAATAAATCAAGTGAGAAGTAGGCTCATTTTCTCACAGACTTCTATACAATCAGACTTCTTTTTGCAACCAGAGGAGTCGCCCCCTGTTGAATGTAAGTTTAAGGCACTTCTGTCTTGGCTTCACTTTTCAGACCCCGGAGGTTGCCGCCTGGCACTGATGTCATCTAGATAATTTTCAAATCACAGTGCACCACCTCCAATAGGTGCTGAGGATCAAATTCTTTTGGATCTTCCTACCTCCTCCGGATATAAGCGATGCAATTATACACCTCTCCGCAGCACATTTTACTGACTAAATTCCATATTTGAGGGGAATGAAAAGGACCATAATTAAACCATCCAATGTAGGGCATGACTGAATGTAGCAAGAGATCAGGAAAATGCGTAGTGGAATCTCTTCAGCGCACGCAGCCCCGGCACCGACGGCAGTTCTCTCTGTTGGACTATCACACAGCACATCTCTGCCTGACAGCCTCTCTCTCTGTCTCTCTCTCTCTCTCTCAAATAAAAACACACACTCAATACTACAATCGTGCACACGCTCGCGATGGAAGTCATATTTCAACATGTGTGCACACAGATGCATGTGAACCACAAAGACGCATACTATCACTGAAGTCAGACACTGACGCAACGCACCACTACATCATTCTCTCTCACTCCCGCTCTCTACATTTATGTCTCTTCTCTGTATCTCTACTATAAATAGCATACTCAGGCAGACATGTGCACACACACACACATTCACACACAGCTGAATGAATTCAGAGGGGGCGTATCTCCTTGTCAAAGTCAAGAGGAATCCTGCATGCTAGTACAGATTAAAAACAATGTGTGTTAAGCGCGTGTGTGCTTTGAGGGAAAGAAAAGAAATGGCTGGTATGTTTTGCCCTCCCTACTGTGTAGAGGCGTATTTGCATTAGGTAGATAAAGGGAATGAGTTTGAGATGGAATCGGAGAGATAGTGTGTGTGTGTGCATCGAACTCCAACACTGATCCTCGTTGCATCTCGCGTGGTAGATTCCCTTCCTGTCACTCTCCGCCAAGCCTCCTCCTAAGATCAGCCCACTGCCGGCTAAATAACCCGGTAGTCGGTGAGGAGAGAGGCCATTGTGTTAGCCTATAGATGGGATTTCAGCTGCCAAAAGCCTTATCATGAGAGTGTATGAAACAACAATCTCACAGTGTGTGTTTCGCGTTTATGTAATCTACGTCGCCATGTCACCGCATCGAGTGGTTTGTCACCTCGTGATCTGCCATAAAAGCTAAGCACCCACACAGAACTGTAGCAAACAATGCCGCCATATCTGAACGCTTTATAATTTAACACTTCATCGGTGGCAGATACGCCGACACACACACACACACACACACACACACACACACACACACACACACACACACACACACACACACACACACACACACACACACACACACACACACACACCGCCCACAGAAACACACACGGATTTAGACTTTTGTAGAATGGAAAGGGGGACCTCCTGATGCCTATCGAGGCCTCAGATGCCTGCATCTGGGGGGGAAATGGTTTTCTCAACAGATAAAACACACACACACATACACACACACATACACACACACACACACACAAAGACAAACAGAGAGCCCGGCAGAAGCGATGGGTGCCAATGTGAATCCTCCGTTCCAGAGCGTGGATCCTGATATCATTCATTCCCCCTCTGTCTGTCTGTCTTTCTCTGTCACTCAGACGCTCTGAGGTGTGTTAGATCATACATTCATCATCTCTCCAAAGCCTCTATCTGGCGCACACACACGCACACACGCACACACACACTCACACTCAAGCAGGCAACACTTTTGTCCCCTCTTTTATCAAAAAAAATGAGGGATTTGGTGGCTAAACGACCCAATGCGCCCCTTGTCTCTCTCATCTCGATATCACATTCATTTCATGCAATCTTCTTCGCGGGCATTGCCCAGAGAGGCAAACCATTACGGCTCACTGTCTCCTCACTATGGCTGGGCTATCATATCAGCGGGGATAAATACAAAGGACGGGGTGCGTGGCATTTATAATTCCCTCCTGTTTCAGGTGAGCAAATGACAGCCATTACACCCTGCACTCTCCCTCCTTTTCACAATAGGGAGAGATGGAAGCCGCTGAATATAATCACGCTTTAAAAAAAAAAAAAAAAAAAGAAGCCAAGATCACAGAAGTACTTGATGCCTTAATGTGTGGGGAGAGAGATGAAGACATACTTGATAATTTACTGTGGGTGCATAATGGCCTCAAATTATGTATATATATATAATGTACAGCGAGCCGGTCATTGTTGTGAAATAAACCCAGACAAGTACATTTACTCAAGTACTGTACTCAAGTACAATTTTGAGGTACTGTATTTCCATTTTCTGCTATTTAATACTTCTACTCCACCACATCTCGGAGGTATACATTACAATATGTACAGTTATACAATAATAAATTTATTTGATAACTTCAGTTTAGTTTTCCAGATTCAATAATACAAAATATAATCAACTGCTAAATGATAATATCCTTATATCAATATGACTTTATTGATCATTTGGGGTGAAAATCACAAGCTACCCAGCAGTATATAAAGTATAGGGCTGTCAAAGTTAAATTGATAATAACGCAAATTTGTTTTAACGGCACTAATTTCTTTAACGCATTAATGCAATTTGCGATTTTTAGGTTGTAGCGGGCTCAGTTTTAAAGCTAGAGTGAAGATACTGGTATAGTATCAAACTAGAAAAACCTAAAGAATCCAATGGTACCAACCATGTCATACTATTATCATACTAGCTGTACATTATCCCACTTATTACACGGCTACGTACTTAAGAAATCAATAATTTGACACAAAAATGGTCCTCCAGAGTCCGACATCAGAACGGCTCCCAAAACAACGGTCTCTTATACACAGCAACGGTCTGTTATACATAGCAACGGTCTGTTATACATAGCAACGGTCTGTTATACATAGCAACGGTCTGTTACACATAGCGACACTCTGTTATGTATAGCGACAGTCTGTTATACATAGCAACGGTCTGTTACGCATAGCAACGGTCTGTTATGCATAGCAACGGTTTGTTATGCATAGCAGCGGTCTGTTATAAAGAAATAACACACCGTAGAATGCCGTGATTGACCAATTAGAATCAAGTATTCGACAAAGCCGTGTAATAAGAGAGTGTATTGTATCTGTGGGTGTCAAAGGGAGAAAGGAGGAAGAGGCTTATTCATCATTACACTGAGGAGATGATAAAGTTAGACTTTGTTTTTCTTTCCTCTCTCCTTTTTTTTCTCTCCCCTCCTCCTTACATAACGCCAGCGGCCTTCGAGTCGACCTGCAGTGGGAAAGTGATCATTTAATAAATCTGCAGAGACTTTTATTATTAACTAATTCCTCTGCCTCATCTCTATTCCTCTCTTTATCCTGCTCTTTTCCTGCCCCCTCCTCTTGTAATTAAACAGGGATTCCACCTGCAGCCAAACTCCAGCACTCCGAATGAACAGAGAGAGGAATTAAAGTGATAGCCCGATCCTTCCTTACAGCCTGTAGGGCACACTGAACTTCTCTTATCTTTTTCTCTTCTCCCCCTCAGGCTAGATTCGTCTTTTTCTCCTTCCCTGGTGTGACTTTGTTCATTAGTTGGGCACAATGCTGGCGGTGCATCATTACTATTGGCCTATTGGTAGCAGAAACTAATAAAAGATTTGGTTAAATGGGTGTAATGTCATGTTATTTGGTCATTTTTAATAACGCATTGTAAGTTAGGAATATTGTGTGCATGCAGTGGTGTAAAGTACATTTAGGTTCTTTACTTGAGTAGTTCCATTTTCAAAGGGGTCCCTTGACCTCTGACCTCAAGATATGTGAATGAAAATGGGTTCTATGGGTACCCACGAGTCTCCCCTTTACAGACATGCCTACTTTATGATAATCACATGCAGTCTGGGCAAGTCATAGTCAAGTCAGCACACTGACAGCTGTTGTTGCCTGTTGAGCTTGAGTTTGCCATGTTATGATTTGAGCATATTTTTTATGCTAAATGCAGTACCTGTGAGGGATTCTGGAAACATTTGCCATTGTTTTGTGTTGGTAATTGATTTCCAATAATAAATATATACATACATTTGCATAAAACGAGCATATTTGCCCACTCCCATGTTGATAAGAGTATTAAATACTTGACAAATTTCCCTTTAAGGTACATTTTGAACAGATAAAAAATGTGATTTGCGATTAATAGTGATTCACTATTTTAATCGATTGACAGCCCTAGAAGTATAAATTTATACTTCTTATGATTTATAAAATCTATATAAATTGAAATGAGCTCCACCTTTACCAGCTGCAACAGTATATTTTGATGCTAGTACTTTTATACTTTTACTTAAGCAAGATTTTGAATGCAGGACTTTTACTTATGACAGAGTGGCATTAGTGCTTTCACTTAAGTAGAATAACCGAGTACTTCTTCCACCACTGTGTGCATGTGTCAAAGATAAATTGCTGCTTACGACAGCGGCTCCAGTTAAATATCGTCAAGTTATGCAGATGACTGCGAGCAAATCAGCAAAAATCATTAAACGTGATAAAGGGAAATCATCTATCAACTATCTGCGACGGGGAAAGAAGAGACTCAATTTCTGGTCTGTCTCTTATTCTCTTCTCTTTCATTCTGTCGTTCATTCATTTACCGGTTTCTCTCTCTCTCCCTCTCTCTCTCTCTCCCTCTCTCTCTCCCTCTCTCTCTCTCTCTTCCCACCTCTCTCTCTCTCTCTCTCTCTCTCTCTCTCTCGTCCCACCTCTCTCCTCTCCAGCTGGATGGAGGACAGATTGACGTGGGAGTCAAATGAAGCGAGGGACACATCAACGACCCGCTGCCTCGTCACAGCTGACGCACCGCTCAATCCGTCAGCCGCCGACCAACGGTGTTATATCATAAACTCGGTTAACAGAGCGGGCGAGTGGCTGCAAGTGCAATATTGTTTTCATTTGAGGTTCTCGGAGGTCAAATGAGAAAGCCATCCATTGCGCTTGTCAGGATTGTCAGCGCATGACAAACGACTCGGATGCAATCAATCATTCTCACTTATCTTTCTGTTCCAAACAGGGTAAGCCCCCCCCCCCAACTGTACACAAAAAAGCAGTTAAACAAGCTTAAGGCAGTTTACTAATAACAGTTTACAGATTAGAATATCCCGCGTGAGGCTCTGCTATATTTTTACCATCTGTCATCTTTGGTATGTCTACCAAAACAAAAAAGCTGCAGCATACAATGAATACATACGAGCACAACTTGCCCTAATCATGCTAATGTTGTCCCATTACTGTCAGTCAGCGCTAGAAGCATGCTGAAGACATGATGGATGTCGAAGTAAAGTGCATTTTAAGTTCGGGGTTAGGTCTGACCCTTCAGCGCACAAACATGATTTGCATTTAGTCTGTTATTCTCCCATTGGCAGGTGCAAGACACACGCACACACACACACACACACACTGGCTAATTTTGCACATACTGCCTCATCTTGCCCTGGGGCATAGCCTGGGTAAAAATAAGGCCTGTGTCACGCAGACACACTGCACAGTTTGGACTGTTTTCCAGCTGCCAGAAGAAGCTGATGATGACTCACATGAGTGACAAATTTTTATAAAGTATCTGTCTGTTTTACAGCATAATGGGGCTTATAGATTCACAGCTATCTGCAGCGGAGAAAGAGAGAACATAAGATTCAGAAAAATATTCTGAGAAACAGCAGGAGAGCAGACAAAGGTAGAAGGGAGTTCTCTCCAACCTCGTCTGCCCCACTTCGTTGACATTTTACCGAAGTGTGTCAGGCAGCGACGACTGCAACACATCAGCTCTGTTCACTTCGCCTTGTTAGACCACAGCAGCCTGCAGCTAAACTGGGACACACAGCATAACATGCACATCTAAACACCTTCGTAACTCGCAGCCACGCACTGGAAGGGGTGAGGAAGTCACACTGTAAGGGGATGCGGTATAAAAAGTTCCCCCCGCTGATAGGAATTAAAGGATGTCGGTATTAAAACATCTTTTGATGAGATGCAAAGACGCGATACTTCCACAAATGAGCTTGTCGGATTTCCCTCCGGGGGGTTCAAAACAGAAAAAAAGAGCATTTGACTTTGAACGATCTCTCCCCACTATAGTACACATTTTCAATAATTCACACTTACAGATCTGCATTTGCTACGCTGAATATAAATAATTTAGCACCGTGAGTGCGGCAGTCGCAGCACTTTCGAGCAACAGTTTATATGCTGAATGTAAAAACCTTGGTATATGTTGAAAAAAACAAAACATACTGGATCAAATCTAACCGCTGACTGACTGAGTTCCCATGTTTGCTAGGTTGCTGGAGGGTATAGTGGTATGATTACGGGAACTTTGGAAGATGGATTGAATGACTAAGACACAACAAAAACAACTTGAACTGCTCCCAAATGCCCTGGAACTCATGTTAAGTCAGAGCACGGCCAGCCGCTGAGTAATGTACTCTGCTATAAAAATCACATTCATTCAAATTACTTTCTCATGATCGCGTCCAAACAGAAGTTGCTTATTTTCCATTTAACTGCACGGACAGATGCGTAAAAGGTGTGGCATTGAAGATTCCAACACGCACTATAGATACAGTTAGTAATGTTAATTCATGGTGGTCTGCATTTCAGTGCAAAGAAGGCCACAAATCAATTAATGGTAAACTTGTAGGATTAATGTAACTTGATACAATGTATCTGGTTCATTTGGAGATTTCTTTTGTTTACTTTTGCCCCAAAAGAGTTAAAGGGCTAGTGTGAAACATTTCGGGGGATCTATTAGCAATATAATATTCGTAACTATGATTTCATTAGTGTATAATCACCTGAAACTATCGTTGTGTTTTCGTTAGCTTAGAATGAGCCCTTCATATCTACATAGGGAGTAGGTCTTCTTCACGCCATGTTGCTCCGCCATGTTGCTGCAGTAGCCCAGAACGGACAAACCAAACACTGGATCTAGAGAGAGCCTTTCACATTTTCACATTACCTGAAGGCCACCGTAGTTCTCCGACACGCTTGTGAAACTGCGGTAACGTGAGCCGCAGAGTGCAAAACCATGGTACCGTCAGTCGTCGTCATCTGACATCTGTTGCTCCTACAATAGTGTTATTATGGTAAGGATGGCTTCTGAGTGAGGCGAACGGCGTTACCACGGTTTTGCACTAGGCGGCTGTCGTTACCGCAGTCTTGGAAAGGGAGGAGTGAGCGGAGAGGTACTCAGTTGGCCCGCGTCGCTAGATGAAAATCTAGCTCGAAATCCAACAAACTGTACCTTTAAGTAACACATTAAATAATTATGCATTATTGTGGCATCTTAATTTTGGTTACACAATAGTGATACAAATTGAAAGATAACTGCATTTTGTGTTTGTTAATCTTCACTCAATAAATACACACACGCACAAACAGGACCTAGGAGTTGGGGGTTCTGTGCCTTGCTCAAGTGCACACCGACAGTGCCAACACTCCATACTGGGGACTTGAATTGGTGACTTGAACCGCCAACCCTCTGGTTCCCAAGTCCCCACAGACAAGGATGAACCTGGACACTAAACCGGTACTATAAGCAATTCAAATTCACCTCATGCAGTAACCTTTGAGCTCACTTCCCATTCCACTGTTGACTTCAATAACTGTTCATCACTTCAGGGGACGTTTTTTTTTTTTCTTCTTCTATACAATAGGTTTATAGCTGCTATTAAAAAAGAACACTTTGTTAGTGTGTGATTTGTGCTCTTAATTTACATACTGAACTAACGGTGCAATGATCCCCCGACCTCCACCGACACCACCTCATTCAGTTTACCCAGATGTCCTCATTGTGGCTGACAGATGAACCAGTGTTAACAGGATAGTAACATGGTAGTGAGGAACAGCAGCAGCTCATATTAACAGTGGGACTGACCTGCCCCTGTCACTCAAACACCAACCCGAACATCCATAATCACGGCCCGTTCTATAATCTGACTGTCCTCTTTATACCGGAACATCTATTTAACCCACTAATAAGATGACTCGTGTGTGTGTGTGTATGAGTGTGTGTGAGTGAGAGTGAGATCCAATTAGAGGACAGCCAATCACTGGATTAATGAGAGAGTAGGGATGACAGATTACTCGGCTACGAGGATTGGCGAAAAAATGGAGGATTGGGGGATGGCGTGTGGTAGAAATGACAAAGGGGAGCGAGAGAGGGTTAGAAATGGAATAAAGATGGAGAGAAAGGAGGAACAAGGAACACAAAAGGCTGAATCCTCATTCGCTTTACAAATCCCCTTAGAAATGAATAGGGGTTGTAGGAGCAAAAATCTATAATCCTGAAAGAAAAACAAATCTAACAAAGAGGACAGTCACAAGAAAGAAAAAAGAGATTGCGAGGATGGAGGAGAAATTAAATGAAGGATGAGGAAAAAAAATACAACGAGAGCATTTTATGCAGTACAGGCTGCTGCATGGGTATGTGCAGCTTTCTTCTCTAATGAGTGTATAATGTGACAAAGACAAGCAGGCTACAGTGTGACTCTCAGCATGAAGCTCCTGCCTGAAGCTGGCTTTATACTTCTCTATCAAGGTGTTCCTGTCGCCACATTGTAATTTATGTATAGTTCATTATCGTAGCGCTAACATAACAAAAGATTGATGTGTCATACATTATCAGACGTTAAGTCCTTATAGAGCAAAAGTAATCACGTTCTTATATTTGGAGATGGGAATTGACGATACTAAAGTTTGCACTAAAAAAGAAAAAGCTGCTAACTAGATCACGAAATACAAATTTGTCTACTGATAAAGACAAAAATTACTGAGCCGGGAGATCATTATATAGCCAAAGTAATCATGTTTGCTTTCTTTAATTCACTTCGTGATAGAGAGCGATGATTGCAGCGGAGGACGAGGTTTGCATTTGTTTGGCGTTAATGAAAAGGAGAAGATTGCGAAGCCTTTTCTCAGATTGTTTTCACTATCAACTGCTGGGATCTGAAATATGAGCAACTCAAGTCCATCGATCAGTTATTATGGTCTCCACATGTAGTCCACATATACCTCGAATGTGTAGTTCAACTTCACCTCCGGCAGAGCCTCAAAAGCCTGCAGCCGCTGTGTGCAGTAGGAATTATATGAAGTATGAAAGGCAGCACATTCTCACTCCCAGCTGGTCAAATAGCGCCGCTTGGTCGGTGTCTTTCGGCATCGGAGACCGACCTCTTGCATTATTTCTTAACGGACAAAGGACAGCGTGTCAATATATGCACATTACATAGTGTCCTTTCAAAATAAACTTCCGTCGTTGTCCCAGGAGAGGGTAGTCCTCTTATTAATACTACGTCACTTGCTCTGACTGTCAAATAACGCCGCAGGTGAGTTTACACTGGAGTTACTTGAAAGCCCGGTGTTGTGTCAAATAATGTTTCCCTGTCAATATGTGTTTTCCCTCTCCTAAACCTGAACCAACACTTATCCCGAACCCCCGAGGGGGGCACTATCATTTTAACAGGAGGGAAACTTTTCGACGAGGGAACAGACTTCAACACAACACCGGTATGCCGCATACAGGCGCTAAAGGGTGCCTCCGTGCGTCGGTATCCGAGGGGCACTAAACAAGCAGCGGTATTTGACAACTTGGGAGTGAGAACGGATTGTGAAAACATACAAAACCACCTGTCGGCAAACAAGAAAACGCACAATGCAGCACAACTTTCTTATTCTCAGTCTTACTGACTACATTATCCTTTACTTAATGTCCTTCCTCTGTCCCTCTCCTCACCCTCTCTCCTCCAACATCACAGTGTGACCCTCACCGTCCTGTACTGGACTCACACCAGATCCAGAGGAGGTCTGTCTCTTGGTCCGCAGCAGCAGGAGAGGAGCTGTATCGACTAACTCTGTTCTCAGCCTCCTGTTGTGGACCCCCCCTCACCTCCTCCTCTCCTCTCTTTCTATCATGTGTTTCCTCTTTCTGTATTTCCCTCTTGTTCCATCTATCACACTCTCTCTCTCTGAGTGTCTGAGTCCCAGGCCCCGGGAACAGCAGGTGGCCTTCTGCTATCGACCAGCTCAGGCTGCTTTAATAGCGCTCGCCACCGCTGGGAGTTTAGAATGTGCGTGTGTGTTTGTGCAAGCTGTTATTCTAAACCGCCGCACTGATCCAGCAGGCGGTACGGTTATTCAAAACTCCTGCATGTACGGGTGACCACGACGTGACCTTTGGACTTGGCTGACACAAGAAATCCATCTATCTATTCATCTATGGTAACTCTTAAAGTTATCTGTATCAGCACCGATAGCAAATGAGTGCCTGGCATGTTGGGAAAATCTGCTATGTGGGTGATTTATTTGTTGATTACAAGTGTAAAAAATTCCCCGCACATTCTGTGACCCTCTTTGACATTTAATAAAGCTTGTTTTGACTCGCGGCAACAGCATGACAGCGAGCGATTCTGCTCACAGTTTTATGGGGGGAAACCATCAAGAATCAACTTGCTGCAGAGAGAAAGCTGTGAGAACAAACCTGTTACGCCAAAATATTGTTGTTCTCCACATTTGAGACGGAGCAATTTGCACTCATCTCCTTGAGTGATTGCAGACACTTGGAAACAGCGCCGCGTTTAACGGTAAATCAGGACGGGCACTGCTGGTAATAAAGCGGTGCTTTTCAGCTGTCTGACTCTGCATGAAGAATCGCAGTTAAGGTGGAACTGAAAAACTCTACTGACTCAAGAAAACAGAGAGGTATTGCAATGAAAAATATCAGGATCGATCAAATTAATTAGGGAAATGATTAGGCATCAAATATGGGTAACTTCTAGGGCTGTCCCAGATACCATTTTTTTGGGGCTTTGAAGCTTCGGTGAGAAATATTCGAAGGTATTCAAAGCTTTGCGTGGCGTGGCGTGGCGTGGCATGGCGTGGCGTGGCGTGGCGTGGCGTGGCACGCCGCAGCAGGCTGACATGTTCTTCTGTCTGACTGTCTCCATCTCCCCCGTTTCAGTACCCGGGACGGTACCAAACAGCAATATCCATCTAAGAATAACTAATAATTCATGTTTAATATGAATAATGAATAATGTTACGGGATTATTGCTTATTTCATGGGCTATTTTAGGATTTATACATTATTATTACATACTTATATATATATAAAAAAATAAAAAACTAATTTGAATAGTGATTTGGAAGTCGAATACCATGGCAACGGTCGCAGTTTTGAAACTTCGAAGCACTCGGGTCAGCCCTCGTAACTTCAATATCATATAAACATTTTGATCCATAAACAAACATCAAAATTATAAAGGGTCTGAATGAATTGGTGGAATAATCTGTTGCATTCATTCACTCATATTTTGTTCTAGAAATCCTTCAGCATTAAAGTTGTTGTGTTCATTAAGTGCTTTCTTTATTTGTGTGTGTACGATAATATTCCCAGATGTTCCTCTCAAAACAGTTAGTGGAGGTCAGCGCTCTAACTAGGCTAATAGACTTATTACTAAAAAGGCCTCACACACAAACACACACACACACGGGACCACTATCGGCCAATAAAACTCACACGGTTGCTTTTTTTCCAATATAAGCTAATTGGCATGCAAATTAAAAATGCTAAATTTGTAACATGATGTTGGGCGATAATAGCGAGACAAAAAAAGGGATCCAACATAATGGGAAGAAATGGATATTAAGTATTCCTAATAATTAATTTGTTATTCTGTAATATCTTCCCATAAGCCCAATTACATGCACTATAATCCAAAAGAGAAACACATTGCTGGTTAACAGATTAAGACAAAAGAGGGATTGGATGTAATTGGATGCCATGACAAAATAGCATCTTAAGTGTCCTTATTCTGATAACTTGTGTCTCTCCTTCCCTTCCTTCCTTTCCTACTCTCTCTACAGATGGACCGACCTGAGGAGAGGCGATGAGAGCTGCATTTGAAAGGGCACCTTCCTCTCGCGGTCTGTGTGATATTTAAAGTGTTATCGGGATAATCTGGGCTCTTAAAATGTGCTCGCATTCACGCACAGACAAATTGCACTACACATTTAGCAAATACTGACACTTTCACGGTGCCAGAGAGGTCTATAATCCGCTGGAAGCTGCAGACAATATACAGGGGCAGCTAGGCTATCGCTGCCAACAAAACAGCAATGGCCTTCTGTGATTACGGGTGGCAGCAGATAAAGAGAAGGGAGAGGGAGGAGGGGGGGGGGGGGGGGGGGGATA
>CAKAOH010038546.1:43718-70967 GCA_916701665.1 Sebastiscus tertius
TATATATATATATATATATATATATATATATATATATATATATAAAATTAAAGGAAAGGGGATAAGCACAAAAGCATAATAGGTCTCCTTTAAAAAAAAACATACAAAACCGTATATGAAGTTTATTATTAAAAACTGTTAATGAGATTTATTGAATTAGTGACAACCGTATAGGAGATTTAATTCTTCAAACAGCAAAGGCATTATTTAAACTTTACTGGTTTGGGAAAAGACAGCTGAAAAAAGCAAAACAACCACCTCTTGGTTTTAGAAGCAGCTATAACACTTAAAGGTGCAGTGTGTAGGATATGGCGTCATCTAGTGGTGAGGTTGCAGATTGCAACCAACTGAAAAGACTGTAGGAGAACTACTGCAAAAACGCAAATGGCTCTATCTAGAGCCAGTATTTGGTTTGTCTGTTCTGGGCTACTGTAGAAACATGGCGGCCGGCTCCGTGAGGATGTAGATATGTAGGCTCATTCTAAGCTAAAGTAAACACAACAATTCTTATTTTTTCTTACTGATTATACACTAAAGAAAATATACTTATAAATATAATATTCCATTTCTGCCAATAGATCCCCAGACACACTGTTCCTTTAAAGACTGAGTGGCAGGGCTGAAAATATAACCTGTAAATCAAGAATAGCTGAGGTAAAACAGAAGCAAAGTGAGACAGGGTAATGTTGCCTTCCACAGGAAAGGACTTGGCAACAGAACAAAAGGTGGCGTCTAGGACTACAAAGTGTGCAATTAGGGATCAAGGTATCATTAAAAAGGTACTTCTGAACACTATTATTGACAAAATTGCCCATCTACCACATACGGCCTTAGGATTTCCCCATGCATCATGGCTTTCTGCGCTGTATCTGAGACGCTCATCTTTCTCTATCACGGTTCCAGCCATTCAAAAGTGATTACAGTAATTAGGCATCTGGGCAAGAGGTGTGGTTTGTGGGCCCCTAGGTGTGTTTACTCAGCAGAAAGTGCATGGAATTGGCCCCACGCACACTTGGTGGTGTGATGGAAGTGTTCTGGGTTGCGCCCTGAACATCTGCTTACATCGTCACACACAAACAAACGCACGGGGTGTGTTCCAAATGATCCTTTCTAAATCTGGTCCTCTGGCTGTAATTTCCCCGGTAACACACAGCTTTGACACATACCTGCCTACCTAAGCAACTTTCAGCACCCAGTAGGATACACACCGACACATTCACACACACAGACCTGTGCGGGCTTGCGGACAGGTGTGAAGCAAGTCTTGTTAAAGTTGTGATGACTCTTGGTAGTTCTTTGTGCTCTTCAGCACTTAAGGGTTCATGGGTAACAGGCACAAACAGGAGATAATTGGATAGGAAGCATATGGTGGAGCAGACAGGCGAGTCACTTCATGATTTATTATTAATAAATTAAGCTCTTTAAAAGGTCAAGAAGTATATAAACTGAACCGTTTAGTACCCACTGAAAGCAGAACTGATCTGTTGTTAGGGACCTAGGCATTTCAGTCTTCCTTAGCGAGATTTAAGGCCTTTACACGCTGGGGGCGTTTATTCATGCAATTCATTTGACATTTTTTCGAACTGTCATTTTTGTCATGAATACTTTCACACAGAACGTAAATATTGTGCGGCGAAAAAGCTACGTAGAGACCAGATCCACTCCTTCCGTTCTTACCTTTCACAATAAAAGCCCTAGACATATGAGGCGAGTATTTTGCATTTTCGCATTGTTTATTCGTCACGCCCCCGGTGTGTAAAGGTCTTCATCGTTGAGAAAACATCAATAGTCAAATAAAAATAATTAAAGAAAAGTAGCTTTTGTGAGCGCCATGGTTCATAAAGCACAACTGCAACTCTCTCTCTGACTGAATCCTCATCATTATCAAATATCAAGAAAAATGAATGTTGTAGAGACACAATATGAACAGTCTTTATACTACCAGCCCTTAACTTTATTCTATAACAGAAACTAATCTACAGCCATCAACTGATGGACCAGTCCAGTGGAACGTTTCTTTGTCTTGTCTTAGACAATCAACTATTGTACAGTAAAGAGAGAAACCGAAGTACACAGGGGTGCAGTTTATATCCTGCCCTGCTCCTGCTGCTTCTACTGATATCCCGTTTCACAACATGACATTTCTTTAAAACAGGCTCCATCTTTCACCCTGATTTCACCCGACTCTCCCTTCCTCCTTTGTTTCTCAGTCATTCTTCCTCTCTCTCGCTCTGCCTCCTGCTTGGCTTGTGTAGTGATCTGGATCTCAAAGGACCTCGAGTTCTTCTGTGTATCAAAGCCTCACACACTTTCACTGGGAGCCATTGTATGCACTTGGGTCAGTTGTAAAGAAAAGAACAGAAGGTGAATAGAAAAGAGAGGAGAGAGAAAGAAAACTTCCACGCGAGCCGGTAGCCAGATTCAGCAGGTGGGGTTATCTAATCTGCCTGATCGGGTGAGTTAATTTGAGGCGCTGTAGCGTATGCGGCACTGTACACAGCATGTGTGTGCATGTGAACGTATATGCGGAGATGTGTGTGTGTGTGTATCGGCTTACCCTCGCTGTATGTGAAAGAAGTGTGGAGCCAATTGCCGAGCAGAGTTAAAGGGCAGAGAGTCTATGGCAAAGGCTGAATATAGAGTTTTATTGTGTTGGGACGGATCCACAGTCACCAGGGAGCAGGAGGGCTTCAAGGGGAAGCTCCTGTATATTATCCCTCAATCTGACCGCCGACAAAACAAATGAGCCACCAGGGAGTGCACAGCATGTCCGCAAGCATGCAACGCAGGCACACTGGGACTGGAGGGGGACGCGTAGGGGAAAACGACTGGTTTAAATCAAAGACCAGTGGACTTATTTGAACAATAATTGGCAGTTAAAGTGCTTAAAAGCAGTTTTACCCTGTGTTTTTCTTTATCAACACAGCAGGGTCACCTCGGGCATGTATGTTTTAATACCCTGATATCAAACTCTGCACTTTAAAGGAATATAGAACATGAAAATATCCACTCGCAGCGTGCATAATGCTGAAAAATAAACGTGATTTGTACTACTACAAAAACACACAATATCTACAAACAAAAAGCAACCAATACCGTAATTCCCTTGATGGAGTCCAAAGCTAATGATTATGTTTTTTTTTAATAAAACGACTAATCCCCCAGTTTCATTGTCAGCAACAGTAATTATCAATATATCTTAAAGTCATTTTTTCATCAGCTTAAAATCATTAAGGCAGCCACGGTGGTGCTAGCCAATATTATCTGATTCCTTTTCAACAGTAATAAAGTGGATTAGCTGCTCTATGCTAAATGGATTACAATGCTAATCTCTGCTATCACATTAGCACTACACAATAGACATTCCCTGCCAGACAGACTTCATTTCGCCATCCCGAGTAGTGGGAAGGTGAGAGATGCATTGGGCCCCACACTCATAAATGCACGCATGCAAATAAGTATTGTGTTCACACAAGCGATTGCGTGTGTAAAAACATTGGCATTTCACTTTCACACGCTTACATCTCTCTCACACACACACACACACACACACACACACACACACACACACACACAGGCTGTCTGGCTGGAGCTACTCATATGGTAATATCGGATACTCTGGGGAGGGTGGCGAGAGTTACTGGTGCTTTTGACTCACGGAGCACACTTCCTCAGCCCTGCAGAGTGTTCGTAGTAAACAATTCCTTGATAGCTTTGAGTGTGTGTGTGTGTGTGTGTGTGTGTGTGTGTGTGTGTTTCTGGATCTGAATGTGTGTGCATCTGTGGGATAAATCCATGTTATACCTCAGATCATACAGAGAAAATCCTCCATAAAGTGACCACCCTGGCCATAAAACTGTATCCCCCTAGTGGCTGTGAGTTAGAACTACACTGAAGACAGAAATAAAAACAGTGGCTTCTGCAGTAAAAAAATGCAGTGTAGCATTAGAGCAAATAGTAGACTATTTGTGAAGTGTCTTTGAAGACCTTTTGAGATCAGCGGCCATCCTTCATTTTCTTGGGATCTACCACAACAGAATTTGAGGGTTGTGTTAACACATCAGAAATACTGACAACTGTTGATAGATTTAAAAGAAACAGTTTCAGCGCTAGATCTCAGAGAACGACAAAATGCGACCCCCGTGTGCAGATGGTATTTCTGCTTCTGAATCTGTCAATGAAAAATAATGTGCCCAAAGTGACTATCTCCCTCTCTCCATGGGGCTAACAGCTAGCAGAAGGTGTGATACAGAAAGGGAAGCCATTCCGGTGTGAAAACCACAGGAGTACCCTCTCTTAGTTTCCTAGTATTGGCACTGTGCACCACAAAAGCACATGGAAATTACCGCACTTCCTCTGACTCTGCATGGGATCCATATTGAAGCAGGTAAAAAAATGCACTGGTGGAGTCATTATCTTATTATACAAAAGCTGCTCTACGAAAAAGAAAATAACTGTAATCTTCTTAAATTGCTTGTGTTATATTGCTCAATAAAACCAATAGACTGAGTGCTGAAAAATATGCAAAATTATATCAAGCACACCGATCTAAGAAAAAACATTCTCGTATCAAGATATTAATATGTCAAAACACGGATTGCTTGTTTTGTCATTGGTTGAGTCCAAAGGACACCTACATATCCGAAGTAGGGCTGGACAATGTAGCCAAAATCTTCTATCCCGATATAGGTCATTTTCAGGGCTGCACAACTAATCAATTTTATTGAAATTGCAATATGGCCTGCTGCAATTTTCAAAACACAGGATGAGGAGGAAATCACAATATTTGTTAGAGGCAAAATGTGTCCAAATACCATTATAAATGAAATATTGTCGTGCTGCAGAGATGTCCTGGCCTACGCATCATATTCTACGGACTTAACTTTGTTTGGTACAGATCCCCGCAAATTTTGTTTTCAATGAAAATGAGAATAATGATGTAAAAATGATCGTTCCCGCTAATATCGCAAATCATATCGCAATTGCAATATCAAAATAGTCACAATTAGATATTTTTTGCAGCCCTAGTAATTTCATATCTCAATAACAATATATATATATATATATATATATATATATATATAAAATCACTATATAGCATGTTTTCTGTTAGTTCAATAAATAAATAGTCTATATGAAAAAAACACATGGTAAAGCCTGTTTTTGTATACTCCTGTGTGAATTAAATATTAGACAAATGAAAAGTATTTTCTCATTTAATTCACAACTTAAGTGCAAAAAGGAACATGACAGTTTTGAGTGAAATCATAAAGCAAAAAATAAATAAATATTTCCATATATATGCATTTGTTCATGGCATTGAACTGAGTGGTAATATGAAGTGTGATGTAAAAACAAAATCTTCAAATAATATTCCCTCAAAATATTTAGTATGTGCTCGTTATTATCAATTTAGACGACACAATTGTGTATCACGATGTCTCGATATATGATTTCATCACGATACGATTCCAGAAAGACAATAAATTATCATATTGAATTATTGTCCAGCCCTAATCTGAGGTCAATAATGTCGTTGCCCCTCTGGAACTTTCTTCCGGTGGAAATTGCACTTCAGTACCTCTAGTTACACTTCTATGTATTTTCGATCCGCTCTGAGGACTGGTATGCCATTATGTAGAAGCTATTTACATCGAGTGGGGAGATGGATTCCCCACATTTTAGAAGGAAGTCTAGCCAATCCACAAGAGACGTAAAAATACTGCTGTAGTTATGATGGCGGTTGTGGCTAAGTGCAGGAAATACACAGTCAAAACTACCCCCTCTGGACAAGACCACACGGGGGAACCGGCATATTGACAGTGTGCTTCTTTAAAACATACAATAACTGAAGGGGAGGAACACTGTGTGTGTGTGTGTGTGTGTGTGTGTGTGTGTGTGCTTCCTGTAAGAGTGATTGGAGAACTGTGTCCTTGCCTGCTATGGCATGGGTTGCAGGGTGGCAAAAGGAAGGCTAGTCACACAGAGTTGCAGTCTGTTAAGCATGGCACCCACACTAACACGCCATGGCTGGAACACACACCATGACCAACATGCTGCTGGTGGAAGCCAGAATAAGCTGCTGACTATAGTATCACTCTGGTCGCTGACATGGGCCACGCAAACCACAGTGAGGTGAGTGGGCCGGAGCAGAATGTCATCCAAAGTCACACAGCATGCTGGGAAACTTAAATTAGCACAACATTTGTGTGAGGTATTCCACCAAAATCCCTGAAACGTGCACAGGCAAACCCGGCATCGGTGCCAGCATTTTCTGCTGCCAAGAAGGGTCATGAACCTTTTTTCTGCTGGATATCCATTGTGATAAAATGATAAGCATTGTTCCAAAATGCACTTAAAATACAAGAGCATTGTTTAACAACTAGGGTCTTGCAGTATATTGGTAGAGTTGGCCATCATTCACCAACTTCAACACTAAATGAATTGTGGTAAGTAATGTTGAACTGAAAACAAAGGTAAATCATGTTGTAAATGTCTATTAGATCCTGCAAAAGTACTCCCTAGTTTAACTTTAACCTACCCTTACCATAGCTGTGCATGAAATTAGTTGTAGGTTAGGTTGTAAAGGGCTCAGTCTTAAAGCTAGAGCAAAGATACTGGTATCATATGAAACTAGATCGGTACCAACAATGTCATATTAATAATAATAATGCTCCAAAGTTACGCAAAAGTTTGGTGAGGAAAAACTGGCATGGCCATTTTCAAAGGGGTCCCTTGACCTCTGACCTCAAGATAAGTGAATGAAAACTCTGAGATGAACAGAGTGAAAATTATTATTAGATAAGTATTAGAGTATTAGATAAAACAGATGTTGACAAACTGCATAATTTGCATTTGAAAAAAGGTAATAAACCGCATTATATATACAAAATGTTGATTTGTCAATTTCAACAAACTGGTAACATCTTTAAGTGATTTCATTTTCAAAAGAAGTTCAAGAGTACAACCAAAACGTACACATGTGGGTCTCCTGGGGGTCTCCTCTGTAAGCATTTGGGTCCCTACCCTTCTTCAAGATATCAATCAGAAACAATTTGGAGCAGCCACATGCCAAATGCCACTGTCACCCGATCTGCCACACTTTGCTCAGGTTTCGACCCCTCTTTGTCAAACCACAGCAGAGCGTTAGGTATTCAACCAGGCAGGACAGGCAGGACATGCAATAAGAGCCTAGGAAGAGAGACAGCCAGAGACAACTGAGGAGAACATCCACTGTGAAAGAAACAACGTATCGTCACTACATAATGGCAATGTGTCTCTCCACGCATCCTATTCATACCGACAGCAATACAATGGTGGCTGTCTGATTGGCCAAATCTGTCCAGCTCACTGAAACATATGGCAGCCAGAGAGAGAAGAGGGGGTGAGGGGGGGGAAGAGAATAACAGAAAGGAAAGTGGGCTAGGAGGCGGACTGGATCCATCTCTCAGTGTCAATCAATGCCAGGACAAACCCTCCACTTCCACATTCAATGCCTCAATATATAGCTTCAGGCGAGATGGACTGGTGCGAGACTAGTGGGGGAGTGTGGATGATTTGACATTAATCTCAGAGTATTAACGAGGATGTGGCGCGCTAATGCGGGATGCCAGGCTGGAGCAGAGACTGGTATATGATGCGCCAGGAGTTATTACGGACAATAAAAGACATGTTTTTTATTCAGTCTGAGAGGAAGACTGGCCAGAGAGGAAGGCAATGAAGATATGTGGTTTTCTAAAACAAGTACTGCAGGTTGACACATGAATGACTAATGCCATGGTGCTTGTACATTTACAATGGCTTTTGGCGTAGTATTTTATGTTTTATGACAAGCTATAATGGAGACATCTTGCAGTTATCCAAAAGGTACAACATGAACTCAAGGTTTTACTGCTTTTCTTTATGGAAGTAAAATATTCATTCAGTTTATTAAAGACACTTAAAAGAAAATCCCCCCTTCTTTCCTCCTGGCTCGACTCCTCTCTCTATAAGAGGATGAGTGGGCAAAAAGAAAACAGAGATGAGGTGAACTCACTCTGTGCTTTAATTCACTATTCTCTGTTTTATGTTTGCGATTAGGCATATCTGCTACACAGCGGGATTTTAATTAATGCATCCCACCCCCCCCACCCCTCGATGCCTGCAGTGTGAGGAAAGGTGCTTGGTGGGTGCAAATCAGGGAAATGTCACTGTTAGCAGGGAAGTAACTACAGAGACGTTGCGTTGGCAGTGTCGAAACCTAATGCAGAAATTTGACCTCTCCAGTGGCCCTCCTGTCGGGTTTGGTTTTACTGAGGTTAATCCTCTGCAGAGGTTTTATTTTGGCGGGGTTGTTTTACGAACAGGAGGTTAAAAGAAAACTTCTGGAAAAAACCTTCACAACTCTGTGCAATGAGATGAAAGTGGTGTAGCTAAGACTAATTAGTGAGTAGCCTCGGTAAAGCTGTGTCAATGCAGCAGCAGTAACTAAAGACTGGCCCACACTGCAAGATTTTTCAATTCTTAACAGAGGAAAATGTGAGAGACTCCACACATAACGACATGCTGTGTTAAATTGAACAGTTTTGCTCCTATAGTAGTGTGGTGAGCAAGGATTTGGCTGATACAGCACAACACACACTAACAGATTCATTCATGAACAACGAGAGTCTCGACTCTCAAAACCCGGTAATCTCGGGAAATCTCTTGTGATCGATTGTGACTAAACAAACATGGCGGATGATGAGCAGGAAGATTGTTAGTTTTTGCACTACTTTGTACTGAAAATTCGCGAAGAAATAAGAAAAATAATGGATGAAGTCATGGAGACGCGTTAAATAAACACTTATGTTGTTGCCACTAATCAACAAGTTGGTCCTGCATTTCTAAAGTCCATCTTACTACGACTTTATGCTTCACGTTTTGCATTTAGTTCATGCATTAGCCGCCATGACTGCGGTTGTTGTCCTTCCGCTTCAGTCAGCTTGGTTCCCGATTGGCTATCGTTCTTTCCCATGTGACTGTATCATCGGCTGTCCTCCGGGATTCCCCACACGCAACAAGGCCTATTAAAAGAGGCAGGGACACAAGTCTTGGGGTATGGGATATAACACATGCGCAGTGTAACTGAAGCTGTGTGTGTGCGTTGTGCAGACCAGATTTTATTGTGCATGTGTTGTACCCCAAAGATATGACTCGTTGATGATGGATGACATCTCCTCTTTCCACCCTCCTTGACACACAACGGGATATCGTAAATATTGAACATTTAATCATTCAGATTTGAAATCGGTGCAGCCGGGATGTATCCGAGCCGATCGGGAGATGTAAAGAACACTCTTAACATACTCTCACACCACAAGAATATCTGGAAAGATAATCTTTAGAACCATTAAAAAAAATCTGGGTTTTGCTAAACATTGTTGGGAAGGAGGATTGGACCAAAAATTTGCTTGACTTTGTAGTGTGTACCCGGCATTGGGAGGAAGAGGGAACAAAACAAAAATCCATTTTAAGTTTTGTTAGTGAGGGAAGCAACAGGCCCTCGTGTTTGTTTCTATTGGTGCTACTTCAGTCTCCACCACCTCACATCTGGGATCTGACACTACAGCAGACAGAGCCGCCGGGGGACCCCTGGCTCAGTGACTGACCGTTGTGGCATTAAAAGGTGTGGTACCTGTTAGCCTGCAGGTCCACACGGCCTACTAATCTAACCTTATCCCCCTGCTGAGAGATAGACAGAAAAAAAAAGCAAGAGGCAAAGAGGAGGACAAGAATGTTATTGTGAGGGGCTGATGGTGTTGGACGTGAAAGGGGACAAGTGTCTGGAGGCTTCCTAACTCATTTCTCTCCCCCGCTCTCCTCTCCTCTCTCAATCTCCCCCATGGCTTCAAAAGGGTGAGTGACAGGTCTCCCTGCTATCATTGCCTTCACTGCTGAGCTGCCTTAGAGCGCTGTGACCAGGCAGGGGGCTCACTGCTCAGCTTTTGTTACTCATTTCCCTCCTCTGCTATTGCTTTTGCTCTTTTTCCCTCTGACTCTCTCTCTTTCTCTCTCTCTCTCTCTCTCTCTCTCGTTCTGTCCCAATCTGTAAGTCATGACTAAAACACCTGCAGGTTTATACAGCCGGTTCAATCTAGAGAACATTTGTGACCGTTTGACTTCTAACAACTCACTCAGTTTTTTCCGATTTACTTTCTTCCTTCTGTTCTTTACAAAATGTCACATCCTCTGTATGGGTATGTTTGTTGCAGACTCTATTCCTATTTTCTATGTTGTCTCCCATTCATGCGCCGTCTTTTGATTGTGCTTACACATTTTAAGACTCGCTCCACCATCAGATGTGAAAAAAAAAAGCCTTGCAGAATGTTTTTTTTTTTTCCATTTCTCCTCACAAACCCTGTTGGTACAGTATGTAGTTATTAATGGTACCCATTTATTCCAAATAATAGAGCAAACGGGCCTGGCACTTGAAGCTGTAATCTACGTGGAAGTGGACAGGAAGGGCTCTTCTATCAAGTCAAAACACACAAATGTATTCAATGTGCCAAGTGAACAGCAATTTGGACAATTGTCTGCTTCCCATTCATTATTCAACATCAGAGCCAGGGCTCTAAACTAACTTTTTTCACCATCCTCCCGGAACTGTCCAAAAATACAACCTAAGCTGGGTATTTTTCTTTCAACTCTCATCCCGAATTCGTCCCAAAATTAATTTTCATATTTTTTTCGGTCCCGGGGACGACAGGATGTCCTTAAGCTCGAGCCCTTTCACAGTTTACAAAATGCCGAACTCGAGGCTTCAAAACAGCAGTCCACAAACCAATGGGTGACATCACGGTGATTATGTCCATTTCTTATATACAGTCCATGTCAACAACTGCTCTATCTTTTATTCTTTTTCCTCTCAGTCACCTCTTTCTGTTTTCATGGTCTTAATTTCTTCGTCCATCTTTCCTTGCCATATGCATCATTCCATTACGTTTACTGTGCAGAGAAGATGTAAGAGCTTGTCTCTCTCTCTACACAACCCTTCTATTCCTCATCCTTCTTTCCCTCTGTCTTCTCCCATCCACTTCCTCTTTCACGGTCTCATTAGAGCCGCAGCAGGGTGTTAGAGGCGACAGGTAGAAATCTCCTGACAGACCTCATTTAGTGCCGACAAATACCTGGCCTGGCTGAGAAAAAACCCTTACGCACATTTCTCTTCTCGAACCAATTATTTCCTCTACTGTTTTTCTTTTCTTCCGCCGTTACTCTGCAGCGATAAGAGCCGCTGTTCAAGCCGCCGCCGCTGCTGCAGCCACTGGCTGGGCCTCAAGGACCCCACAGAGGCAACGGCATAATGTGAGCGCACATCACCACCTGTGTCTCTATTAGCGGTGCAACCCGGTGGCGGTGATACAGAGCGGTGTGCGCCCCATTATATTTTGAGACCAGAGGCCTCTGTGTGAGAGCTAAAAGGCTTTGGGAGCCATTAATGAAGTCAACATGCTCCCCGGAGTAGCGAAGGGCACCAAATCAGCCTATTGTGTCGAATCAAGACTTGGCCTTTCAGGCAACCCAGCAGTGCTCAAAACCCACAGCTATGGATGCCATTCATTTGTGAGAGTGCAGCCAGCAAACTGTTTCAGCAGGTTTAATATTATCAATACAGCCTGCTGGGTATAAGCACGTTGAGATTTTACTCAGGGAGCTGTGTGTGTGTGTGTGTGTGTGTGTGTGTGTACTTGACAGAAAGGGAAAGGTTGTATGCAGTGTGTCCACACCTGTGGGAATTGTAGCACCCAGGAAGCTGGACATATGGTGGAGCAAGAAGGTTGCCTGCTTTGATGTTAGAGAAGCAGAGGGAAGATGAGGAAAAGATGGGATAGAAATATCTACCTCAACCACTCCCTGTAAATGAAATAGGTTCCACTTAAGGATCTATTTATTGTGACAGTTTGCTATAAGCATAAAGTAGTAAATATCGCACTGACTTAAGGGGGTACTTTAGATGTTTTTAAGTAGCATTGTATGAGGTACTTATCATTAGTCAGCGTATTACCTACAGTAGATGACGGTCAGCACGCCCCCAGCTTGGAGAAACAGACAGGAGTTATCATACGGAAGCAAAGCAATGTACTGCTGTGGACGGGGTCGGCAGCAAAACGTATTTTAGCCACCTAAAAGAAAGGCCAACCTAAAAAAAATCAATATCAGTTTAAGTGTACGCTATATTTAGAATATTTTCACCAGTTTATCTTGCCATCAGACAGCCCTCTCCGACGGGGAAATGAAGCCGTTGTATCCATCTCTGCTCTTGCCAAAGCAACCAGACTCCATTGATAATTGGTATTTGGTAATTGGTAATACACTGACTATTCCTATTACAATTACTACTCATACAACCTCACTTCAAAACACCCAAACTATCCCTTTAAAGTTAAATGAAAATGAGGACACTTTCTATCATTATAAATATTAACATATTTGTGTTTTCTTGCACCACCAACTTGCTGTTTATCACAACACTGCTCCCTCATTTCTCTGCCTCCTTTCCTCCCACAATGACTGGCATTCAGCCTTCAGATGGAGGAACTTTCCAGCCAAAACCTTTGCCCAAATCGCAGAGAGCATATGGAAGCTTGTTTGGGAAGTTGGTTCGGTCCAGGCTGACGGATGAGAAAGCAGAAGACCAAAAAGTCCCACAAGTAACAATGGATGGACAACGTTGCCCATTCTTCTACCGAGTCACACAAGTAAACTTTTTATTAGTTGACCACATCCTGCTTCCTTAACTGTCAATCACTAATTTATCCAACTGTTGAGGTCAATGAATAGAGGATCTAGATAACCTAAGGTCACGATTAATTGGACGCACAAAAATAGCAATGTTAGGAAAACCTCAGATTACCCAGAACAGGTATCTAGATGAATATGAGCTCTTTACATAATGGTCTGGTGACGGACTTTGATCAACACTCACAGGGTCATCTCACAAACACCCCCACAGTGACCTTTACCCATCTCTATGTAAGGTCGTGTTTCCCGCCGCAATGACAGGGGTGCATTCTTTCATCTTAACAGGGGACGAACTCAATAGGCTTTTCTTGATTGGAACATACTCTGCTTCTATAAATGTCCGTCAGCAGCCTATCCAACCACGGTGGTGGAGAAGGGCCGGGTCCCCAAAGAGATGTCTAGGTCTGATAATGACCTACTGACAGCTTCAGATCAACTTTAGAAAAAAGGGACGACTTTGAAAACTCTTTCGTCACTTTTTTTCCCCAGACTGTGCTTTGTTGTAGCGGTTATCTAACACTTTCTTTTACTGCTTATCAGTCTGTCCTCTCCTCTCTGGTCAATATTAATGTTCGGCTTGTTTACCAGGGTAAACAGAGCAGTTCATTGACTTCAAGGGTGTGATTGGTTTCCTGGGAGATAACGTATTCACAAACTTGCGCTTAAGAAAATGCCGAGAACTGCTCAACAAACCTGAACTTTTAACTGCTCAGCCACAAAATGTGGAAGAAGAAAGTGAGTAAGATATGAGGGGGGAAGAGAAGGCAGTGTGTGTGTCCAGGTGTGTGAATAATGGATGGGGAGCTGAGAGCCAGACGCTGTCTGAGAGCAGACATCACCCTGGATCCCGTTACCACGCGCTGCCATCAGAATAACTCTGGAGACACACATGCACACGCCGTGCCCCCAAGTTCAAGCATCGATGCACATGCACAGTCCCGTGCACACACACACACACTCACTCGCATATACACGGTGACCTTTCTGCACCCCTGTGTTCTGTTTGTCAACACAACACTATCTCTTTCCAGTGTCTTTGCTCAGGTGCAATGCAATCACAGAGTGAGTAATGTGACACTGTATCCTCATACAACGGTTCAAGTAAGGTCTTCGGAAAAGTTATTCCTCAGCTTTTGTGCGTTTTTCTACGAATGACCAGCAACACGTGATGCATGCGTCAATTTCTGCTTGTTATGTGCATGCAGTATTTTCAAAATAAACTTTAATCTTCACAGGAAACAACTTGGTTAGGTTTAGGCAACAAAATTACTTAGTTAGGTTTAGGAAAAAATCATGGTTTGGGTTAAAATAACTCCTTAAGTACGGAAGTTACGTTACAAATAAATCAACGTTGACTTTAGGTTTCACATGGGGCATGACAAGCATTCTCCTGGGAGAAAGTCGGGTGTTTTATGACCCACCCAGCCACCACGACTTCCTCTCTACACGGTGTTTGCTCTTTATACTTCCTAGTTCACGACGACATGGGTTACATACAAATTGATTTTGTGGCATACTGTATACACAAATCGTTAGTTTCATTTTTCGTTAGTGTATAGCTACGAACGGTGTATATGAACAGCCTGAATATGATCAATGGGAATTTGAACTCTTTTTTTTAAAAAGGTGAAGTTGATGATGTACGCATTTATCCAGCAATATTCCTGACAGTAGTAGGTATAATATTCTACTTGTGTCAGCCGCTATGGTACAGACGGACTAGACTCAGTACACACACACATATACACACACACACACACACACACACACACACACACACACATATTAAATCAATGGATCACTGACTGCAGCTGAAGATCACACATGCTCATGAATTCATGAATTATCAATAGGCGTACCTTTCGGACTTGTGTGTGTATATGTGTGTGTGTGTGTGTACCGGCGTGTACATGGGGAGCATTCATTGCCTACCCTTCAGTTTTATGTTGTGGTGATTTATGAGGTTCCTACCAAAGTTTCTAATTAAATAGGGAAGCACCTCACAACCAATTCCTCAGAGATAAGCAGGTGTGAATTTCTGTGTTCCCCTCCTTATTGCACAAAGTATGTGTGCATGTGTGTCTATTCCCTTGTTTTCAGCCCCAAGGGCGCTTCCTTTTTTCTTTCTCATCTCTCCTCTTTGCCTTTATTCCTTTATTAAACAGACTGGCACACTCCCTCTATTATACCGCTTTTTTCCCCCACTGAAGTGAAAAATTGCGTTGCTGGCATAGCAGGGGACAGAGAGAGGGAGACAAAGAGACGGGCTGAGAGTGAGAAAATGAAAAAAAAAAAAAGAAACAAGGAGAGAGAGGAAGAGCAGGACAGGGGGAGAGCGAGGAATAACACTGCAGTAAACCCTCGAGGCATGTGCTATAATAATGGAAATCATTGGAGGAAAGATGGTGAGACTGAGAAAAGAGCAAGAAGACTAAAGGCCAATGTCCACTGAAAATTGTTCGGATGCATTCAATGAAGGCTGTGTGTGTGTAGGAACAAATACAGAACTGGTTGATATAATGTTTTCAGTGTCCAGGAGCCGCAGGAGCCGTACGTGAGCAGACATTCCTTTTGCCACATTATTAAAGTGGTGTATTTATGGTGGACCTGCATAGATTGAAGCACAGAATATAATTTTCTGAGTAAAAATGCGACGGAAGTATTATATTGCCATACATAAACATAAAAACCTGCATAAAAAAAACATATTTTAGACTTCTAAAAGAAAAGCCCACCAAAAAAAAAAACAATATCAGTTTAAGTGTACGCTTTATTTAGAATATTGTTACACGTGTACTTTGCCGTCTGACAGCTATACAGTCTATGTTTCCGACAGGGAACTGAAGCCATTATCTATGCTCTTGCCACCAGACTCCATTGAAAAGACCTGTAATTTTACCTCACAGAAAACGAGGGTCACTGGTTTACCGCTGCATTGATCGGTTATTTTGTTTGTGTTATTGTGCTACTTTGGTTATTTCGGATTCATCTAAGTCACATAATAGCACAAACAAACTAACCGATCGAGACAGCGGTAGACCAGCAACCCTCGTATTCTGTGAGGTCAAATTAGAAGTTTTTTCTATGGAGTCTGGTGGCCTCGGCAAGAGCATAGATAATGGCTTCAGTTCATGTCGGAAAGGGCTGTCTGAAAGCAAGATAAATGCTTTGCTTCCGTGGAATAACTCTACTGTAGGTAATACACTGGCTATGGATAAGTACCTCAAATAACCCCATTAATATGTGACCCCCTTTAATATGCAATTGGGTTTTTATTAGTTATTCCATAAATTGTATCCCCTTGCTGACACACGATTGGAAACTATAGTATAGTAACTGTCTGAGCTAAAAGAGCTTCTGAATTTGGACTGAGTGTGTAAAACCTCAAAAAACAAACACCATATGCAATATTTGGTAATAGAATTTTTGGACTCCACCATCAAAACAATCCTGAATAAAATCACGTTTGTAGCCCCAGGTGGTGCATGTTTTCTGCTGGCATCTGAGTTGGAGACATTATATTACCGCTCAAGCCAATTATTTTTGTAGTGGACATTCGCCATAAGAGAGTGCTAAAAAAAAAAGAGCAAGGTGAGAAGGAAGACCAGAAATACTGCATGTACCCAAGAGAATCAGAACAGTTTAAAGAGCCAGTGTGTAACATTTCAGGGGATCTATTAGCGGAAATGGGATATAATATTCATAACTATGTTTTCATTAGTGTATAATCGCCTGAAAATAAGAATCATTGTGTTTTTGTTAGCTTAGAATGAGCCCTTCATATCTACATAGGGAGCGGGCCCTCTTCACGGAGTCCACCATGTTGCTCCGCCATGTTTCTACAGTAGCCCAGAACGGACAAACCAAAAACTGGCTCAAGAGAGAGCCTTTCACCTGAAGGCAACTGTATAGTTCTCCGACATGTTTGTGAAACCGTCGTACTGCCAGCCGCAGTCTGACTTCCGTTACTCCTAAAGTAGTGTTATTATGGTAAGGATGGCCTCTGAGCGAGGCGAACGGCGTTAACACCTCGTGTTATGAGTTTTGCACTCTGCGGCTCACGTTACTGCAGTCTTGGAAAGGGAGGAGTGAGCAGAGGGGTACTCAGTTGGTTCCAATCTGCAACCACACCACTAGATGCCACCAAATTCTACACACTGTCCCTTTAAGTCCCTTCTATTTTCTTTTCTTTTCTCCTTTCCAAACATCCACCGGAGGCAAACACATCGATCACAACACAAGTTCATTTCTACGTCTCCTTGTATTCACCCTGAATTATGTCTCACCCTCTGGAGTTGTTTCATTAGGCTACGACCCCAGTTAAACTTTTACTCGGCAACAGGTTTTTCTTTGGGCTTGTCAGAAAAAGAAATCACTACGATAGCTTAGTCTGAGTGGCATTCATTACCTGGTGGTACGGCAATCACGGCAGTTTTCTGATATAAGCTACATCAAATTCATTTTGCTTTCAAGAACTAGAAGAGTCATGAAAATGATTTGTGACCTGGCCATGAACTCATTCGGCAAAACCTGTATTATTTAAAACACATTTCATCTCATATACCCATGAAGACATCACAAGTATAAGCCGTCCTTTCACTGACTCCACGGGAGGGTTTTTCTAAAATTAGCGCCTCTTTATCAAGGGAGCGCATTAAGACTTTCACGCCCATGCATTATGCCGTAGCACAAAAGCAATGTTTTGTGCATGATAAAGGAGGTTTCGCAGTGGGAGTCAAATAACTTTGGTGCATAAATAAATAAGCGCATTGTTTCAGGATGGTTGGTTATCTAATCACGAAGACGGCGGAACAAATAAAAGGAGCATGTGAGCAATAAAAGTGATACCTTCACAGCTATGTTTGTTTGTGTGTGAGCATCTAGAAGTGTGTGTAATTACACAGGCTCAAAACATGGAAACAAACATATTAGCTACTGTAGCGTAAAAACTAATGAACATAAACACTTGGAAATTAAATTCTGAGTCGATGCTAATGCTAATTTGTCAAAGCACAGATTCTTAATTTTGAATATTTTTTTCTCTATTTCTCTCTTCAGACTTTAAGTATGTGTGGAGAATTTGACTTTGCTGTTATGACATCTAATAACTCCGTCTTACTTTTAACTCCCACTCTCCCTCGTCTCCTCTGCACTCTTTTACCGCCTCCTCTCCGTTCTCCATCTCTCAGTTCTCCTCTGTCTACCTATTCTGCCCTTTTTTTTACGATGTGACATACCAAAGTATGACGAGCAAACAGGCAAACCGAGTGCCCCTGTCGGGAGCAGAGCAATCCTGAATGACGGACAAAAAGAGACAAAGAGGAGAGATTGAGACAGATCAACTGGAGAACGTTTCAGATAGAGATGGGTGTAAGCTGCAGGAAAACTCGCGCGACAGATAAAAGTTAATTCTTTCTCAGGGAGAGACAGAAAGAGAGGCAGAGGAGTCTAAGAGGATATTTGGTGAATGGAGCCTGTCAGCTCGCGTTGTGCAGAAATCCTCTTATACCTCAAAATTTCAATTAGGTGAGGAAGCGTTTTGGTGCGGCGCGCTTCTCTCATTCTGCGCAGGAAGTACAAGGTGCACGAGGTGGGATTTGTCACAGCAGCGACAGGCCCGCTCCACCTACATTATGATTCAAAGGACACACACACAAACACACAGAAGAAAAGCTCCCCCCTTCCACCTGCCAAAGCCATTTCGAGTGACAACAGTGGTACACTTGATGCTACTTCAGTGTTCAGTGAGCAGTGTTGCAATTGAGTTTGTTCCACTGAAGAGGATCTGAAATTTAAACTCCACAGGTTTGTGCTGGGCTGCTGTCGCCTGTGTGACAGCTACAATTACACTATGTGTCAACCTCTCCCAATGACACTGACTTACAGTAATTACAATGCCAAATGTAGCGGGGCCCATTTTCACGGTTTTCATTTAATTCCCACCTTAGTGTTTCGCTTTCATTTTTAACTTGTCTGTCATCATCTCCCTGACTGTCACACGTGATAGAAAAAGAACCAAAATAGCCGACTTAAATTCTGAAATTATATTCAAAAGAACAATTAAGGATGTAAAGATCTACTAAGCAAAAACTAGTTTCTTTAGTTTGTAACTAGCTATTATCTATTCTAAGGAACAAGTATACTAAACTGAAATAGCTTTCTGGCAATACAAAAAAAACAGACTTTCTTGCACTAACACTAATATTCCCCTTCCTAACTTCTTCCTTCTCCAATCCATCTCACTTCCAGGTGAGTTTTCTCCTTCCCTCATCCTCTCAATCTCCCATTTCTCTCCTCAAAGCATTTCACCCGTTTTGCCATCTATCCCCTCAGCGTTCTTTACAAACTATTCATCTCTTGTTACCCTCTCTCTCTTTTACCCTTTCTTTCTCTGCCCATCTAGCCCTTCTGCTCCTTTCTTTCCCAAAACTCTATCCTGCCGTTCTCTTCCTCTCACCTCACCCCCCCGTCGCTCTATTCCCAGCTTCCCAGCTGGCTTTCATCTTCCCCAGGTTAGATTACTGTAAAGCACTGCCTGTCTGCCAGCATTCCTGAAAGCTTTTCATCTCTGCTCCGATTCATCTGGGGAGACAGAGAGAGCGAGAGAGCGGGGGAGAGAGGGTGAGGAAAAGAGAGAGATAGAGAGAGAGAGAGAGAGAGAAGGGAATGTAGAGGATGCAAGCAGACAGAGAGAGAGAGCGAGAGAGAGAAAGAGAGAGAAGGCTGTGTTGTGCTACAACTATGGATTTCAGAGCCTTAAGTGGTTAACCTGCACTGCACACTGCATTGGCTGATGGGAAATTTCCCCGCTGGTCTCTTGGCTGTCTGTGAAACGCCCACTCAGAGCTGAGAGCACACCTCACTGGGGACAAATATGTGCACACACACGCAGACGTTGGCAGAGGCAACACCACAAACGGAAATACAAATGTAAACACAAACAACTTACACAATATCATAAGCGTACACACAAACCAGTGTATGTCATATGCATGATATCAGAAAAATAAAACAAAAATTGCTCAAAAGACGCAAGAAAGAGGAGAAGAAACTATAAAAGGACACATAACTGATACCCTTTTCCCACCAAAATTAGCCCGTATCTGCAGGGGAAGAGAAAGCCCGCTAAAAATAGGTGATGGACTCCTTTCTCGTTGCGAGTATGCTGTGACGTTGCACTGACCTTTCTGGGGTTTTTTCCTGCTGCGTTACGTTCAACGTCACAGATGTGCCGGTTGGCGCCAGAAGCATGGTTACTAAACCGTGAAAATATTATGGTGGTTACTTACTTTTTATATCTGCTACTTATTCAGTCTCTCTTTCAAGCTCTCAAACCAGAGTTGGTGATCAGCAAGGTAAAATTACTGTTTCTGTCAATGGAGTCTGGTGGCTTTGAGGAGCGCATATTAATTGTATGTTTTGTACATTAATAAATTATAATATTTTTCCAAATTCTTGTTGATTTTATTTATCATATATTCACTTCAAGGAAGCGTACATAGCTTCGCACGGGGGGTGAAAATTAGCGTGTCCACACGGGTATCATGTTTCTATCACTGCCAATCGGAGCTGGAGCCGATAAATACCCGTCACTACTGCAGAGTTATTTGTCCCGGGAATGAATGCCGCTTATAACCTTTCCCACTGAAGACAAAAGCCAGATGTTAGTGGGTTTTTTTTGTCCAGTGGGAAAGGCTTGAGATACAGTATTTGTTGATTCTTCAACATTCACTTTTTATACTCATACAGCAGCACACAAACACCGAGCAGAACAACAAATCTGCAGTCTAACAGGTGAATTCTTGTTATGTTTTTTTAGCATTAGATTTGGCAGCAGAATAAAACACCTGGAGATGTTTATGGTGTCATTGAGTCAGAACAGCACCACTCATCGCTACACAAAACTCTGAAATTGACGCAGCCCTGAGAGAAAGAGTGTATGAGATGTAAATGCAACAGTGCATAAGTGTGTGTGCGTGTGTGTGTTTCTGCCCACATAGATGCATTGACAGCTTACAAACAGCAGCACAGGTTTAATTACAGAAGGCCCTCCAGCTGTTTATCGCTCTGCTTCAGTGTGTGTGGGTGTGTATTTGTGTGTTTACTGTATGTGTCTTTGTGCAACCGTGTTTTTGTTGCTGTGGAAATGGGGGGACTGTGTCAGTGGGTGAGTATCCAGCTGTAGCTGGAACATTCATGTCCAACAACTGCAACGTTTGGTTACTGAGAAAACACCATTTATACTGCTGTGTGCTGTGTGTCTTTATAAGTGTGTAATGTGTGTGCCTGTCTGCGTAGATAGCGGCACATGTGAAGATTTAAAACCCAAATGTGTTTTCTTTAATGTTTGAACAGCAAATCAGAAATAGCCGCTACAAATGCCTATCCATTCTGCATTTAGTGATACCTCCTACAGCTGTAATTTTCTACGAATAACCTCAGTATCTTGAGTAGAAACCAGACTCCGCTCGGGCATGGCATGACTACTGATTTTAAAATATCACCGGGCCTCGGGCTGCAAATAACATTTATCATAGGTATTGATTAATCTGTTGATTACTTTTTGAGATTAACTGATTAATGGTTAAGTCTATAAAACGTCAGATAATAGTGATAAATGGCCATTGCAAGTCCTGTGAACCCAAGCTGAAGTTCCCAAATTGCCTTTTCTACCCGACTAACAGTGCAAAACCCCAAAGATATTCACCTCACAATGTTTGAAAACAAGGAAACTGGTGAATATTTTGCATTTTTGCGTGCTAAATGAATGATTAAAGATATTTCCGGTGGATTTTGTCAATCAATTAAAAGGTACAGTGTGTAGGATTTGACACCATCTAGTGTTGAGGTTTCAGATTGCAACCAACTGAAACTTCTCCCGTGTGCCAAGCGTGAAGGAGTACTGTGGTGGCCAACGTGAAAACTTGAAAACGCGAATGGCCCTATCTAGAATCAGTGTCCGTTCTGGGCTACTGTAGAAACATGGCAGCCGGCTTCATGAACTGCTCCCTATGTAGATATAAACGGCTCTTTCTAAGGTAACAAAAACAAAACAATTCTTATTTTCAGGTGATTATACACTAAAGAAAACATATTTATTATTATCATATTCCATTTCTGCTATGATCCCCCTTAATGCTACACACTGTTCCTTCAAATCAAGTAATTGTTTTGGCACCAACTGGAACAAAATTAATGTCACTGAAAACAAAAAGCATATATCCATCCATCTACTTCTTTTTGGGCAGTTTTGTAAGTAGACCTTTGTATGTGAGAGCATTTTTACTAATTTATATATGCCTTCAAGCTAACTTCACCATCAGACACACAGCTACATCGACACATCTAGCTCTCATTGAACCAGGTCTATCCTCTGTGATGGCGCTGTGTGATGATATGGTGCTCTGAAGTATTATGGGCATCCCTGCATGTGATATTTATGGACCTGCCAGTCTTGCGGCCCTACTCACAACTCCCACACCCTTTAATCTTACTGCTGTCATCCACTGTCACTGCCTTATGACTATGGCCTTGGCTAACTGCCAGCCGACACATAGGCACTATGTGTGTGTGTGTGTGTGTGTGTGTGTGTGTGTGTGTGTGTGTGTGTGTGTGTGTATGTGTAGGCACTTGAGAGTGTGAACGTGAGACTGTTGAAATACAACACCATTGTATAGTACAGTAGAGTACAGTATGTCATTCAAATGTAGGCCAGAAGTGAGAGACAGAAAGGAGGAGTGCTTAGTGATAATACATGTTGTATGTCCGTATACAAACAACAAACAAAAAATACATGCCAAATCACAGCCTTCGCTCCCAGTCCAATTCCTGTATGTTTGCTGCAACACACTTAATTTGGCAAGAAAATTGGGAGAGAAAGACTTGAGAGAAAAAACAAGGAAGGGGTGGGGAGGAGAACAAAACTGTCCTCCAAGCAGTGCTTTACACTCAAACTGAATTGAATTAGCAGTTTCAGAAAATAATAATTCTTTAGTCTTTGGCAGAAACTACCGCCCCCACACAGAAACAAAAATGGAAATTACACATAATGAATACATTAGCATGTATGTCGTGATAATTCTTATAATCAAAGCTAACAGTATGTGGTGCTTATTGGCCTGAATTATCTACAGTGTTCTCAATAGGCCCTCAGAGGCTCTTTGGTTGCTGTCCACATCGTCTGTGTGCAGATTCAGAAATAACTCGAGGCAGATGAGCGGGCTCAGTGAATGAAGCGATCAACAGTCTTACAGCGAGAATAAGACCTGAATTCACACGCAAGCACAACATATATAGACAAAGACAAGACCCTGTTATGATAAACATTTATCACTAAAGCGTTCCACTAAACAGCTAATTCGTCAGGCTCTGTGGGAAGCTCGTTGTTAGCGTAGAGGTGATGTGATCAGCCAAGTAAGTTATAAAATGAGACTATATTGTGCAAAGTTGAAGAGCAGCACACACAATAAAGTTCACAAAGTTCCAAGCAGAGGGAACAAGCTATCAGGACACAGAGTTAAAAGGTCAATCTCCCTGAACCTTGGCTTGTTTCCTCCTTCAGGCTGCTAAATGTATAAATTATAACATGGACGGAAATGGTGACACAGACCTGCCATGGGAATTTCCAAATAAAGGTTTATTGATGTTTTCACTTTGTATAGATGATATTGGATCCCTGATCATTGAATCAATATATCGTAACAGATCGATGTACCTTTCAGAGAAAGAAAACTAGAAAACTTGACAGTATTTCTTTTCTTTTCTCTATAGAAAAAGTCCCTCATAATGCTACATTGTGAACAACAAATCGGTGTTGAAATCAGCAGGAGGAAAGCTAGCCATTAGCAGCCGGTGGGCAGCACAGTCCTGCTTGGCTAAATAACGGAACAAACAGCTAACGTTAACGGAAGTTGCTTTGAGTTACATTATGATGCGCTCAAGCTCTATTCAGTAAAAATGAGTGTTATTAGTGACATTATAATGTTATAATAATGTGTTCAATTTAGTTTTTGGCAGGTAACTTGTGGCGGATCATCAGGGGTAAATAACAAATTTGCCAAAACAAGTATGCAAACGGTAATAAATGAGTGTATTCTGATTTGGTATTGATTGTTAAATTTCATGGGTATCGGAATCAACTACTACATTTCTGGTATCATGACATCCGTACTGCCAATACAACCTTTTTTCACATGGTCTAAAGTGACTTTTATTTAAGACTAACATATGCATAAACTAACACTCCAGCTGTCCAATGCCGAACACATTACTATGGTCCGAACAGACCATCGACAGGGTCTCCTTCTCAGAGTAGCTGAATGTTCCTCCCTCTCAACCTCTGGAGTGGGCTAATTGCACAGTCGGGAAGGGGGGGATGAAAGCTGAGCATCATTATCCGTCAGGAAGTCTTCAGGTGGACCTGCTGAGCAAGCACATTGACCACCCTCAACCATTTTCCTCTATACATCTCTCCCCATTGTTCTGGGTGTGCAGAGTTACGGGAACTAATACTGCCTAAATGCTCGAACCAGTATATGTAAAACTAATTGCGTATTCGATCAATTGCTGCATTATTAAGTTGCTGGCACTGTGGTGTTTTAAGTGCAATCAATAAAGGCAATTAATACCACAAAATACACTGCAGCATTTTTTTTTCGCTAGCCGCTGTCATTGTGTGGTAATAGTAAGAGGGATTATTGTTGTCACTACTCTGCTAGCTGGTGTAACGTCAGTCTTTGGGGAAATTAACAACATTTCCCTGTTTCCCTCCTGCTTTGCAAGCAACTTACATGCTGAGTGACTGAATGACTGATGCAGTGTTGCCCAATATGGTATCCCTATAAGCCAAAACTATTTGATCCAGGCCTGTTTGGGTCATATTGCAGAGGTTTATACTGTTATTACTGTAGAAACCCTTAAGCATCCAATACTACTGAACTACCTGTATTTACTAGTGAATTGCTCTACTGATGTTAACCAGCATGAGACCCCCAAACCCCATTTCCTTCACTCCTAGCCCCTAAACTGTCCCATTTGAGCCCAATCATTTCCATCTCCCAGGGGCTATGTATTTTAGCGAGCCCGGTCTCAGGCCAGGAGATGAGGGGCTCTAAGAGAGGACTGGTAGAAGGATTAGCTTCCCTATCCTCCTCCAGCTCTTTACCATTTTAATGAGGCAGGGCCAGAGGGTCTTTCTTCTGCCCCAGCCAACTGTGTCATAGTCTGGGCCTGGGGACGGAGTATGGCTGCAGGGGTTCAGGGGACGGTTCTAATACAGCGCAGCCATTGTACGGGGAAATGGAGTGAGATATGGCGCTGATGAGAGGCGAACAAGGAGAGGAGGTGAGGAACAGACAGAGACGGAAGTATGTGGGCGTCGTAAACCTCCATGTGCGTCTTCTCACAGAATAAAAGAGTAATTTAGGCCTTTCTATGGGCCTACCTCCAAAGCTCCTCCGGTATGCACCCCGATAACACAGAGAGGGCACATGTGGATTAACTCTCTATTGAAGGAGCTGTAATTACCTGCTGATATGAATATTATTATTACTACCGGGCAAAAACCTGACAATTTCCCTTTCAGAAAACCCACAAAACCAGCCGAGTGAATGGGAAGGGTTAACTACGCAGGGGAAAGAAATTGGGTGGTTATTTGCAACGTCACTTTCACAAAAGACAAGGCAAAGTCAGTGAAACTGTCTGGGACTGTATTATCCTGGGATTGAGCAAATACACAAATGCTGCCAGGCTACTTTTGTCCGCTTCTCTTTAAATTACAGTCTATACATTGGAGTGGACGCATTCAACCAACGGTGAAATAAAAGCTGTTGATGGAAAAAACTAGATCAGTGGTTCCCAACCTGGGGTGCACCAGGATTTTTCTGCTTTGAGGTTGTCAAAATTAGATTTGCTCATATATAACTAAAATCATAATAACACACACATATTGGATAATTTATACAAAAGTCTGTATATAAAACCCTTTAAAAAGATATTTCTTTGCTACTTAGTAGCAAAATCTAACAAAATATTCAGCTTTAATCCATATTTGTTGGCGTTTAGCCTTTCAAAAATGACATTTTCACATACATTTGATCTCCCGCTTGACGTACACAAAGCGAGGCACACACCTGTATTAACAGGACGGTCTAGCAGCAATCTAACAACACCATAAATGACATTTATTTAACCACATTAAGAAAAAATTTGTTTTCGGCTCAAACACTAATATAGTAAAATCAAATTATGTATCTGCATTCACTTAGCAAATCCGTCATCCCTTTATTCTTGTTGATGAAGCTGACGAGTTCTGTTCATTAAAGTAAGTCGACTCAATACACTGAATCACTTTATCCTTTGCTTAGATACAAGTAGGGTAGGGGGGGCGTCAAGGAAAATAGGTTGGGAGCCACTGGACTAGATGATTCTTGGCATTGCAATCAACAGGACATGTGTGTGCCACTGTATACAATGTTAGTAAATTGGCTCTGACATACGCTTCCAAAGCCACCTGGGGATATGCAAGGCAGATGCCATTAAAAGGAGGACAAAGCTACAGCTACTGGGGTAAGAGAGTGGACAAAAAGCCATTGGGCTGCCATAGGGCTTGACAGGGATGGACAGTGGGAAAGGCTGAGAGGGCTCTAGTGGTGAGTGTAAAGATCAAAGGTGTGTGTGCACATGGATGTGCATCTACAAGCATCCAATGACACCTCAATGAAATCCTGCCTCAAACAATTTTTTTCAGAATCCACAAAAGCAAAAACAAAACTGCAGTCCAAGCAGGGGGTCTGAGCGAGTCCTCTCTATTGGACAAAAGGCCCGTCAATCATCACAGGGGGTCAGAAGGGTGGTCAAAACTCAAAAAAAGGGGGGGACAATGGCTCTTTGGGACTCCACACACACACACTCTGAAAGAATGCATGGCTAATCAACCTTGGAGAAAAAAAAACACAAATAACCTTGAACTGATGTTCTGTGTGTGTCAGCGATAAAGGGTTTCATAAAAAGGAGGAACTAGACCAGCCAAAGAATGCTACTGATGTGAATGCACGCAGCCACGGCTATTGAATTGGTTAATAATGGAGGAGTCCATGAAGAGGAGTCATTGATACGGGCTGAAGTCCACTTCACGGTGGTTTTTGGCATTGAGAGGGTGAGACTGAGAACCATTTCACAGCCAAAGACACTTGGCCTTGGGGCAGAAATGCCTATGGAGCAGGGCTGGGCTCAATGCTGTGACCTAAGGCTGTCAAGGGGGCACAGAACACAATCATTACTGTCACTAGAGCTTGACAATGACTTAGGCTTTGTCTGTTCGTCTCAATCGTTCTCACGCATCCACTGAATGACTTCAGACACAAGCACCCATCTCTGTAGTCATATCCTGAACCTATCAGACACCGCACTCTTTTTCCCATATGCACTCTTCTTATTTCCTTTTACCCTCTCTATAACCTCCACTAATGTCCCTCTTTACCCCCCCCC
>CAKAOH010038546.1:70987-92446 GCA_916701665.1 Sebastiscus tertius
CCCCCATCCACTACTTCTTATTTCACAATGCTGGACCTTCACCTCCATTCTGCTCACCTCTATTCTCCTCTTCCCTCCTCAACAAGGCTGTTTCCTCTGTGTCCAGGCCCTATAAGTCCCACGGCAAGCTAAATCACAGCCAGCCACAGGCGCTAAATAAGAACAAACGCCTCTGCTTTACCTGGACGGCCTCCCCGAGGGGACACTCGGAGACCAGAAGACAGCTAGCATTCTCTCCGTTTCTCTCTGAAAGACCCCCTCCCCAGCGCCCCTCACTCTCCGCACCGCGTGTAATTGAAAAACACGAGGCCCAAAGGCCTTTACTTTGTCGACTAAAGAAATAGGGCAAATGCCTCGTAGGGAAAGGAGGAAGAAGGGAGGGTGTCGGGGAGACGCAGAGAAAGTGCGATGTGGGAGAAGTGATTTAATTGGACAGTAAGGCTGTCACTATGGCTGGCATGTACCTGAGTACTGGAATGTGTATGCACAGCATGGAGGACTGTTTTTAAGAGGGTAGAGGGCAGTAGGTATGACAATAAAGAGCGGGAGGTAAAACATCATACAAATACATAATCTTAAAGGGGACATATCATGCTCAGTTCCAGGTTCATACTTGTATTTCTGGTTTCTACTAGAACATGTTTACTAGCTTTAATGTCCAAAAAATACATTATTTTTCTCATTCTGTCTTTCTGAATATACCTGTATTCACCGTCTGTCTGAAACGCTCCGTTCTAGCACCTGTCTCTTTAAGCGTCACTGCAGCCAAGGAATCAGTGTGTGTGTGTGTCAACTACACAGATTTTAGCGGCACGTCTACCGTTGACTGTATGGTTGTGACATCACAACCTTACGGAAGTCCTGACGGCTCGTTTAAAGGCATAGTTTCTGAATTCGGGCTTTGTGCATTTCTCCGTGGATTGAGTGTTTTGATACTTTGACAATATTTATACAGCACCTAGACCTACTTTATAATAAAAAAAGACATGATAATCTTACTTTCTACAATGTGGGACCTTTAAAGATCTGAAGAGCATAAAGATGCACAGAATACTGGCAATTTCAAATTTTCCTGAAGCTGTATGACCCTACTATATGTGAATGTGAGAGTTAAGTGGAAACAGGAGAATCTGGAAAAGCAACAGCAAAAGCTGGAGTTCCTGGTAAGTTTAGAGATCGGTCAGAGTTCAAGCTGAGCATGTGTATGCAAACGTATGCATATGCAGACGTGGTAAATGCATACCTTGCTTGCAAGCCACTGCTCCTATACCGGAAGTTATAGGCTGAGCACATGCATGATGTTACTCCATGAGATTGATCTGTGTGACACAAAAAGCTAGAAGAAGAATTAAAGAGAGGATGTGCAGGGGGGCTTCTTGGAGGATCCTCCATCCTGTTCAGTTGTTTGATTTCAAACAGCAGGTGTGTATTAATCCCCCTACTGATAGGACACAAGCTATGGGGCTCTCTCATCACTCTGTTTACACACACTCCCACCCCACACACACGCACACATACACACACAAAATAATCACCTGTCTCTCCTACAGGGACATTCCCAACATGCTGTATATGCACATACGCCTTGTACAACTTTAAGTTGATAGTCAAATCAACATCAGTTGAGTCCTAAATGCCCAACCCGTTTGTCTTAAGCAGCCACTCTAAGGCTCAGATGTGCATACATACGATGCCGGTGTGTGACTAATTATTAATTTCTTCTCGGTGTATTAGTGTGTGTCACCGCTCCTGCCCGACTGCCTTGCATTCTCATCTCTCTCCTCTCTCTCGCGTCGTGCACACAGATGAAAGCGGGACTTGTGTGTAATTAATTGGATATGTTTGTAATTAGGGGGCGAGAGAGGGAGAGATGCATGCAAGCCTCCTTTTGTTTCGTCTGTTGCGCCTAACAACAGCGCGGGAAAATAAAAACTGATTACACAGAACACTAATTACCATGGAATTATCCCCCTCACTTCACAGGGTTAATTCTTATTCCATGTGTGTGTGTGTGTGTGTGTTTGCGTGTACGCTCATACACATGCATGCACGCACATGCAGTCTGTCTGCCTTCCTTCTATTCTACACGGATATGGACGAAAGCTTTTGTGGCGCTACAATCAGTATGTTATTGACCATTAGCCTGATCACAGAGAGGCGTGAACGCGGGATGGAAGGTAATGAAATATTTGCTTAACAAGAAAGCGGCTTGCTTGTTTGTTGGTGAAACACAGAGTGACACGTGTGCTGTCGGAGACTAAATGGATACACAGCTGAGAAATGTGCTTTTAGAGAGAACAGCTCACTAATGAGCTCCGAGGTCCATGGACTCCAACAATAGCTCTTCAACTCTCAACTTTGTTTGATTTTGTTAAGACCTCAAATATTTATGGTATTTTTCCGAAATGTCCGACAGCCAGAAAGAATATGCAACGTTTCCAGCAATAAGAGGCACTGCACAGTGGTGGGGATATCTTCAATCAGCAGAAATAGATAACTATGGAAAAATGAGATAAAAAAAAATGAGAGAGCATATAAAGGAAGTATAAAGGAAACACCATGGTACAACCAGCTGCTGTGGTTGTGAGCTGTTCTGCTCTTAGAAAGTATTGTGTCATTTATTTTAAGGCATTTAAAGCTGCTGTTGGTAACTTTGAGCAAATATGATAAAAAATATATATATTTTTATAAAACGGTGACTATATCCTGACAGTAGTACATGATAGAGTTGGGTCGATTTCCGGTTTTGCCGGTTCGGGCCGGTCTGGTGTACGAACTTACACCGGTTTGATTTTATGCAAACCGGCTGAACCGGCATTTGTCATTATGACACGTTCTGGCAGATAAAAAAAGTAGATGACATCTGCAAAAGTTGCGGATGGCGTCACGCTGCAAAATCCAGCTTGTATTGCATTAGTAATAAGCAAGATACTATTTAAAATGATCTTACAGATGAAAACACCACCAAATTTAAAAATAACGTCTTGTATCAGGTGGGATTCAAACACTTCTAATATCTGACTTTTTACGTCCAGCGAAAGAGATTTCCTTTGAATGCTGCAGTGAATGAGCAAGGGACCAAGAAGTCAGGATCTATTCATAAACAAGGCCAGGCAGCTATTCAAAATGGTTCAACAAAGTGCTCTAATCGTACTCATGTTGGTCTCAAAAGTCAAGTTCTGCTGCTGAATGAGCACAGCGGTGCTTCTTTCACTGGGCCTGCTTTCCTGCTATCTTTGCTTTTTTGCTAAGCGGAGAGAGTGGGTAATGAGTTGGTCGGTTGCTTTGGATTGTTCCGTTCATGTGCTGCCTGTTAGAAAGTATATACTGTGTGTGTGTGTGCACACATACACACACACACACATCACTTCTAACTGTGCCTAAAATGCCATCTGATTAACAGCAGCCATTTCTTTTTTTTTTGCTTGGTGGCGTTAATAAGCTTATCCTCCGGCGGCAGCTTTTATACAAACAAACACAGACGCACGGCTGACACCGGGAGACTGACTCTAAAAGCATTGGAGGCTTTTAGAGTGAGCTTCTATAGACACACACGCGTGCCACGATAGGTAACACACTGTGCAAGTCGCAACACATAATATTAACTAAAATCGGAAGTTGCTTTCTGCACATTCAATCTAAAGCAGAGATGATGGACCATCTGGTGTCACAACTGTATAGTAGATTCACTTCATTGTGGGTGATAAGCAGGACATATTACTCAAAAGGAAATATGAACATAAATATATTTACTGTGCCGATAGATTAAATGTATGTTCCAATTCAAGCCAACAATAAACACTTTTCCTTACACAGTACATACATCGTCTTTTTCTCTGCATATTCCTAATTCCTTTTCCGTATGCATGCCAAACTAAACAAGCCTCGACCGCCATGCAAATACAATACAGTACAAACAAATGCAAAAACTAAGCCAAGCAGATAGATGACAGCATGTTCGCTCTGATAGCTAACCTATCTCTTGAATCTATTTTTCCACTGAGGTGGACCTGAGGGGGGACACCCTCTTCCCTGTAGATTACGGAAATGGAAGAGTGGATCCCTCTAGACCTTTCTCTCTCTCTCTCTATCTCTATCTCTCTCTCTCTCTCCGTCTTCCTACATCCCTCTGTTGCATGGCTCGGCTCGCCCCGTGTTACCATGGCAACAGGAACTGGTGCGGCATGGCGAGGACTACGGAGGGAGAGAGGAGAGGAAGAGAGGGGAGGAAGAGTCCACCTGCAGTCCCCTACACCCTGAGGGAATCTAGAGACAAGAGTTCAGCCCCAACTTCCTTTTCTCACACACTTCCTGTCTTATCTCTTTTATCATGCCCTCCTCTTCTTTCCTTTCCCCCCAAAAATCTTTGTCCTTCCTCTTTTTTTCCCCCCCTTCTCTCCTCTTCGTCTTTGCGTCTGTCCCTCCCTCCTCCGTTCCTCCTCCTCCTATCCCCCCAGAATGAATTAGTAATGACAGTGGTTTGGGTCCACGGTGGTGAAGGAGAATTGTAATTATAAAAATGTCACTCCTGGTTATGCCAAGAGAAGAAGAGAGGAGCCGTTACTGTCTGTGACATCTGTACTTTGTTGGAGAAAGAACTAATTCTGCTTCATTTTATTTACAGGGTCATATCAGTCTTATATGTAACTATAGAGAGCTCACAAAACGAAAGACAAAAGCTTTTATTCCATGTTGTCATAGTGAATTTCTTTTCATGGATGTAGGACTATGTGAGAGAAATATTTGGTCTTGAAATGTCACCTTATGATGTTCTCTGGCAGACATAAAACCTCTCATGCCTCAGTTCATTGTCACCCAGTGACTTTGTTATCTATTGGAATATTCATAACATTTCTACAGTTACTGTATGCTTTCTGGTCTCTTGCTTTTTTTAAGCACAATTTAGATACAGTATGTGGCATTTAGAATCATACATGCGCTGGAGATTGACGGTGTTCTCCGAGAAGAGGTTCACGAATGATAGTAGGCTAAGAGACTGTTGTCAGGCCATTAAATAGGCATTATCGGTCCCTATAAGCATCATAGATGTGGGTCAATAGGGGCCTACTACAGCCAATATTAGATGTTATTGTTATATTGTTATGTTGTATATCCATTCACCGAAAGAAGAAATAAAAAAACACGACAGCGACCCCTAGTGACCATAGTACTTATGACAGGAGCAAAAGCAGAAGTTAGGAGCAGTAGTATAAACAGCGTGAAACTCCATATGGGACGGAGATCGGGGGCGATTGATGGGACATGTAGTCGTCTTTGTGCTCGCAAGCTAAACTTTTACTTTCACTTTTGAAACGTAGTTATTTTAAGCCAAAACACAATGTTTTTCTCTAAACCTAGTGTTTTTGTTGCCTAAACCTAAAGAAGTGTAGTTTTGTTGCCTAAACCTAGAGTTGCATTTTTGTTGCCCAAACCTACTGAAGCGGTTTTGTTTGTGTTCAAAACGTAATGTGTTCATGCAGTTTTACAATGCAGTGCTAAAACGTGTTGCGTTTAAGTTTCACTTTCACTTGTACAATGTAGTAGGCGTAGTAGACCCCTACTGACCCACATCTACGGTGCTTACAGCGACCGATAACAGCTATTTAATGGCCTGATAACAGTCAAATCGGGTGCTTTGAAAATAAGTAAAATTATCTGGATGTTCAAGTGTTTTAAGAAATTCTACAACCCAGGCAGTTATTTTTAATCAATCTCATGCTGATAGTTGGTCTAACTAGAGATTTCTCTCTGCATTCTTATTTCTACAGGCACAATCTTGCGTGAAGACAGGACTTGCAAAGAGTGGTGGTGTCAGGTGTGCAGTGCATGAGAACACAAAGATCAAGCCCCCTGCATTGGCAAGCATCCACTGTGCTGCTGGGGTGTCTTTGAGAATGATCCTGACCTATCGGCTCTGGAGCTGCTGTTGTTCTGCTGACTGATCTGATTTGACCAAGCAATTCCTTATTAAATCAATGATATAACGCATAATCATCAGCATAAAAAAAGTTTCTCTCACCTACAGTATTCTTGCAACACACCAAAAACTTAATTTAACGCTTTGATAGAGATATAACATGCTGCCTTATCATAATTCCCAACATAATGTTCTGATATGAGAAGCTCATGTGGCCTCAGAGGCAGCGAGTAATAAAGTCTATCTATATCTTCGCTGGTTAGAGTCACAAGTAAAGGCAGAGCTGTCACACTGATGTAACAATCTGACCTGAGCAGGGCTAGGGTGCCGAGACTCCCATCACACTGATAAAGATGTTCATAAAACGATTTATATTGGCTGTCACAGAGTGTATAGATGATTATCAGGCACATATAGATGCAACATCCATGCACATGCACAACTACACACAGAGATATAGATGGAGAGACAGTCACACCACACATTTTACACATACACACACGCACGCGCGCGCACACACACACACACACACACACACACACACACACACACACACACACACACACACACACACACACACACACACACACACACACACAAGCTCCTGCCCCATTCATCTTCACTATTTATGCTACCAAACCGACTGTGATCGGAGTGATCTCACCAGCTGATTCTGGTTCAGATTTGAGGTATTGGATGACAAGAGGAAATCACATAGAAGCCAGATATGATCACATTCAGGGACGTCCTCTAATGCTCTCGCACCGAAACACAACTGGATCACGCTTTGACACATAACACAGGCGGCCTGCTTATCCCGTCATTACTGCAGCTCACGTTCCCTTTCAAAGACAACATAACCCAATTACCTGCATCCTGTTTTTGACAATACACGGCGTGTGTGTGTTTTGATATTTCAGATAGGTGTTATTGCACTGGGATGGATTCCTCCTGAAGGTCACTCATCTATATCCTGTCATACAACATATCCTGATCCTTTATCCCTAAAGCTTTAAAGACATTTAGACTGTCTGATACTGTCTGATGTCACCTTTAATCATGGATTTTTGTTTGCAGAGGAATATAAATATGGATTCTGGGAATCAGCGTATTGCACAGAACCTTATTTGAAGGACTCTTAGCCATCATCACCTGTCGAACTTCTTTCAGCAGTAACAATTGCTGTCAACACTGACACTAGCACGATGCGGGCCAAAGACACTATACAGTAATTACTGGCAATTGACAGCGTAGTATTATAAATCATATTGCTGACCATCATAAATTGCATTTTTGTCAAAACTTAGACTTGCGATAGTATTAAAGGTTCTCTATATGATACCCAGCATCAAACAACTACTTGCTACGTAAAAATATAGAGGAGTAATGTCTACCTGAGCAGAGTTGTAAGTCACTCTCCCTCTGTGCGTGTTATAATCAGAACTTCTCCGTGCTGTGTTGAAATCGCCGGGCCGGCCACGTGTGCCTTTTAGTGCATGTTTGTGCATGTGAGCGTGCCCCACTGGCTAGCTCTCAGCCGCCGCTCTGCACTGCGATCATATGGCGGTTACAGCTGATAACGCCGTCCCAACCGACAGCATCGTTGCAGAAGCGCAGCACCCACACTCCAGTTCCCCCTCAGGTGAACACTGTTAGTTCTGTCAGCACTGCTGTATACACTGTTAGCGCTGTTAGCAGCTGGCTCAGCCGTTGCCATGTTGAGAGGCAATAGAAATGATCCCAATCTCGCAATTAGCATCTTCAAGCATTTTTTTTTTTGCACAACTTAAATGACGGAAAGGTTGAATGAAGACAATTCAGTTCAGTCTGAGTTTTATACCAGAAAAAGATCCTCATGACAAGAGCATGTTGGAAACTACGCATCCAAATTTAAAAAGTAGAGCTGTCTTCGACCAAAGAAATTCTTAGTCGACTAATACTGTACGACACATCTGTAAAACTGAGTTTCTCAAATATCAATCACCCAAAACCACCACTTTAAATCTCATGTTTACCAGTGATGTGATCAGAAGTGACCATAAGTTTTTATGTATTCAGCATGAATACATAAAATAAATGACTAATCGACCAAAAAAATCTTAATCGACTAGTTGACTAATCGACGAGAGGGGACAGCCCTATTCAGTGTCTCAAATTGAGAAACTTCAAGTAAAATTGTTAAAAGACAGAAGGGAAAGACGAGGTACAGAGAAACAGATGGAGTGGTGGGGCTGCAGGAAATCCTAAACTATTCACTGTTGAGTTATAAAACACAATGCAATAACAAGCTAGTTGATTAGATTAAATGCAGGCAGGGCGCTGCAGAAGCTTTTATTACGGATGTTGGATGAAGAGGTGTTATGGTGCAGGAGCCAGTCATTAACAGAATCCATTAGTGTAACAGTGGAAAGAATGCAAACAGGAAAGACCAATTACGATGTACTGACTTGATGCAGCGCATGTGGGTTTGCACGTCTATCAAGTGCTCACACATTAATGTATGTAGATTAATACGCGTGTGCACCCCGCTGCCATGTGTGTTTCCGAGGCTTACAAAAAAGTCACAAACACGACATTGCTGAGTGTTATCGGGCCTCTCTCAAGGTTGCCATGCGCTACTTTAATTAACACACACTGCCAGAGGGAGGCTCCACTGATACAACAGCAACACACACCGAATCCTCTATCAATGCTCCTACAACACTGCTGCAGGCCTGTAGTATTTGTGTTGTTTGCACCAGCAATAAATCAAACTGAAAGGAAATACAGGCGCTCTTCGTGTGGAGGCATGATGATGAGAGAATATGGGACAATAAAACAGGTTTAACACAAATACATAGTTCACGCCAGTGCGTTATCGTTTCGACACGCCGAAGACTCTTTTAAAAACACTTTGTCAAGGTCAGGTTGTTATTGTAGTTGTTATGTCTATGCAACTTCTTGTTCGAAACTTGAAAATACAAAATAACTAAAGATTTCTGATCTGTTGCAGCCAAAATGGTTGCTTTAGAAAATAGCTGTTTTCCCAGAGTGTGTGTGTGTGTGTAGAGAGAGAGAGAGTGAGAGAGAGAGAGAGAGAGAGAGTGTGCCCACTGATGTCTGAGACATGTCCTTGAGCAAAGCAGTGTGCAAGGAACAGAAGATAAGGCCCGTCTGTGCACACACACACACCTACAGAATTATTTCTTCGCACATTAACGTATACACGCAGCCAGACTATCTCTCTCTCACACACACATGCATGCACAATCATCTAGATATGCCTCCTTTGAATTGTCACCGTGCATCACAGAGCCACAGAGGGCACCAACACAGCCCCTGATCACAAACACTGTCCCGCTATGTCGCTATCGCATACACACACCAGTGCACAACCAAAGACATTCTTTGTGATCTAACTCAAGTAAACACACCTCTGGGTGGACACTGAAAAAAAACAATCTCAGAAGTAAAAAAAAAATATCCATATGCAAGCAGATACACTTGTATATTTACATAATCAATCCGTTCAATTGTCAAGCGAATTTCAAGTGAGCTTTTGAAATGTCACAAAAAAAAAAAGAATTAGGCAAGTTTCCATCAACTGGTTTGGGGGTAAATAAACTCGGCTACAGAGTAGTTTGGTCACAAGTTGGCGCTATAGGTTATGCATAATACGTCAGTAAACAGAGCAGAAGAAATAGAGATTGTAAACCTAAAACAAAAACAAGTCGGCTTGGCAATCTAACCATCTATGAAAAACAAATGGAGAGAATTTCTTCAGGAATTTGTTTCAATTGGGCAAGTTTTAATAGTTCTCTCATGTCAGCTAGTATTGGCCATGATTCATGCAGTCCAGAGACGAAGACAAGCATTTCCACTTTATGGGAATATCCGAGAAGACGACGGCGTAAACAGCTGATCGGTCCAAAGTTAAAGGTCTTATTGATAACATTAACATAACACAAGAAAAAAAAAAAAAAAAAAATCCCTCCTCAATTAATCTCCCTTTAAAGTTTGCCACGGCTGCCTCTCTCTTTCTCCAACTCTCCCCATCAAAACCTCTTCTCCCAGATGGCCTTGCTCTGTTGTGCTCCCCGACACGCGAGCGGAAGAAGAGTAGAGCAGTAAAACATAAAGGGAGCGAGAGAGAGAGAGAGGGAGCTCCTTCAGCACTACAGAGTTCAGAGAAAGAGTGGAAGAGAAGAAAAAGGAAAAAAGGAGGGCAGAACCCAGGCTGCCTGCGAACTAATGTACAAACTCTTGTGATACGACTGACCTACTGTACTTAAATACCAGTGAACCAAATAATTAACCCACTGGAAAAGCTCCGTCAAAAACATTTGTTCATGTAACAGGCATGTCATTAAAGCGTGCCCAGTTTGATCCGGGTAAAGCGAGACAGGCAGCGAGAAAGATAATAACAAATGACAACCTTGATGAAAAGTTAGAGTAAGCAACAGAGGTAAGAAAAGTAATGTAATTAAAATGAAGCCAGAACACGCCTCAAAGGCAAATCAATGAGACAAAGAGAAATATGCAGATTGAATGTGGCAAAGCATGACTGCAATGCAACATGCGAGTCTCTGAGAGCAGTTCATAAATAGAGAAAAAGGAAGGAACAAAGGAAAGGAGAGAGCAAGTAGAAAGAGGAGAAGAGAATAGAGGAGAGCATGTTTTCTCTAGTGCTGAGTCCCCATGTGTCGGAGAGTCCAATGGATGATTTATGGCGAGCGTTGTCTAGCGGTGTAATTGGCCGCCATGTTGGTTCCCAGTGTGGGAATGAGAGCACGAGAGAAGCGGGGATATCTCAGGACGTGTGTGAACTATGTCCAAATATCAGCAATCTACAGAGAGGAGTAGAAAGGTAAGGGGCGGAGAAGCTGACAGGGAAAAGAGAGGAATGAGGGAACGACGGCGGCCACACTAACAAAGGCAGAAAAGCTTTTTTGCATTTCTCTCTCTCAGCACATACAATAGCTAGAGAGCTCTGTTCCACACACAAGCTGATACACATCTTATTTCCCACTAGGCTTGCTAGGGCCAGGAGCCCTCAAAATGAGCTTTCAAAAATAAAGTCCTAGAGAGACGATTTAAACATGTTTAGCCAAGTAATTAGTTTCACACTTGAAGTCTTTTTGCTCCTCGTTTATCCAAACTAACGGCTGGCAGGAGAGCATAACGTCAGCTGATGATCTAGCGCTGCGTAAATAGGTGAGTAACATCTAATCAACATTCCATCTGTGTCCAAAGTTGCAATCCTGTCTCAATTTAAATGTTTATTGATATGTGTGTGTGTGTGTGTGTGTGTGTGTGTGTGCTCGGCAATGAGATCACCGCCGCCACGTCAAAATGAGGTCATGCTACTGTTCAGGGATTTAAGATGAAGTGCACCATGGGATAGGATCCATCCCCATGGGACGGCGATTTTGGTGAAGAGGCCAAGGTTAAAGCAACACAAAGATTTTTGATTTAAACCTGAAAACTAAGAGCTATGTGGGCCCAGAAAGTCTTTTTACAGATATTTATGAAAAAAAAAAGACTATAAAGACCCGACCTGACGTGCCAGATGGTCAGAACCATCATACCGTCATTGAAAATGAAAAAGGCTGGCACTTTGAAACTAGAATTACCTTACCTTACATTTTAGCCTTTTAAACATTTGTGTGAAATTATCATAATGGATTCCTGACTTATAGCCAGAAACGTGTTTTATGAGGTCACAATGACCTTTGACCACCAAAATCGAATCAGTTAATCTTTGAGTCCAAGTGGACGTTTGTGCCAAATTTGAAGAAATTGCCTCCAGGCCTTCCTGAGATATCACATTCATGAGAATGGACTGGAAGGACATACGTATGTACGTACAGACGGACAAACCGAAAACATAATACCTCCGACCACTGCTGTCGCCGGCACAGAGGCATAGAATACTTGGCAGGTGATTGGATGAACCATCTGTCAATCAAACTATTACCAAAGCCAGTCAGGAGAAGAGCGAAAACATCTCTCCAGTTCTGATATAACTGATGCTATTGCAGCATCTACGTTTACCTCTTAAGGAGCCGGCGAGCTCTTTCCGACGCTCCTCGCAGGATGCTGATTGGTCTGGACACTGGTGGTCCGGAAACAAATGCATTACTAGAAGCGTGACGATAGATGTTTAGCTTGATCTCGTCATATTGTGAGAATCCAGCAGCCGTGCAATGTAAGCAATGTACTGGACACATTAAAAATGCCTCTTTGAAATACAAAAAAAATCTACCTTTGAATCTTGTATACCATATTATACATCTCCGCCAATAAAATGTGTTGAATAAAAAAATGCCTCTTTAAATTAGCTCGCAATATATTTAATAAAGACCTTTTGAGTTCATTCAAGTAAGCAATGGCCATACAGCACCAAAAGAAACACTACTTTGTATGTCATACAGCAAACAGGAAGAGACCTGAGAGCAGAAAAATCTTTTTTCCAATTAAGTGCTGGATGGACAAGTCCATAATGCTTAAAGACCTCATCCAGTGTTGAATACATCCAGACACAGACTTAATGGTAGCATCAATGTAGCTGAAGAGTTTGAAGCCATTTTAATTATGTATATTTACATATATTTGCCTGTAATGAAAGCAATCATTTTCTCAAAGTATGTCTCCCATTTGATCCAATTTTGTAAAAGGGACTCTTCATATACGGATAAATGATTGAGGATGCTCAATCATCTACTTGTCCAAGTGGGCAACCATGTTTGAAGTCAGCGCGTGCTGCTGCGTTGCTCTGATGTGTAAATAACATTGTAAAAAAAAAAAGTTGAGTGCTATTTGGTTTGGTGTTTAACTGATATGGTCTTTGAGAAAGACATCAAAGGGTCCTCTGTGTCTTTTATCTTCCCCATCCTGGAACTGGTTTAGTGCACATACACACCAAACATCCACCCACCCATCCACACAGAAAAAGAGAAGGGGAGAGAGGGGGAAAACAACTGCACTGTCATCCGAAGAGCCACGCCAGATACACTTCTGTCTCTTTTCCCGCTCTTCCTCTGATGCACCTCTCCATCACTCTCCTCCTCACTGGTTTCCCCCTTCCCCTCCTCTTTTGTCTCCACTTTTCCCACCAGTGCTGGCACTCAGCAGAGAGAAGTTGTTCTCGCTATTTTTCTCTGTGTGAGTGGACCGGGCCAATAACTTCTCTCTTTAATGAGCATGTCGTGTTCCCCTGCACTGCTCATTCCCCAAACACACCCTCTCCAACACTGGCAGCTTTCAGGGAAAGGGGATGCTTCATGTGTCTCTATGTGTGTGCATGTGTGTGTGTGTGTGTGTGGAGGAGAAGAAAAAGGAAGTAGCAAGAGATATTGTTACGATATAGCAATAACTCCTCTATTTAATGAGTGAGTGTCATGTTCCCCTGCTTTCTTAACTCTCCTAACACAGCCTCTAAAACACTGATGGCTTCCTGAGGGATGGAGAGGAGAAGGATTACAAAGTAGGGCTGCAGCTGGCGATTATTTTAGCAATCAAGTTCAGTATTCAACCGATTATTCCATCGATTAATCAAGTAATCGGATATAAATAACATAAATTAAAATAATAATACATAAACATTGCCCTTAAGTTTTAAACCGAACTACAGCTCAGGTTATAAGGTAAGCCTTTACTGTCTTCTTGGAAGGTTTTGTGACATTTTGCAGCAAATCTTAGCTAAGTTAGGGGCATCATAACTAGCCACCATATTGATTGACCTAGCCATTACATATAACCACAATAAGCGTACATTCTTTTCTAGCCTTCACCTCAACTAGCAATCATATTGACTTATGTTAAATGTAGGGTTGTCAAAGTTAACGCAATAAATTTGTTTGAACAGCACTAATTTCTTTAACGCATTAATGCAACTTGCGATTTTTAGGTTGTAGCGGGCTCAGTTTTAAAGCTAGAGTGAAGATACTGGTATTATATAAAATTTAAAAAAACCTAAGGAATCCATTGGTACCAACTATGTCATGCTAGCTAGTCGCAAAGGAAGCTAAATAATGCTGCAAACTTACACTACATTTTGGTGAGGAAAAACAGGCATGGGCATTTTCAAAAGGGGTCCCTTGACCCCTGACCTCAAGATATGTGAATGAAAATGGGTTCTATGGGTACCCACGAGTCTCCCCTTTACAGACATGTCTACTTTATTATAATCACATGCAGTTTGGGACAAGTCAGAGTCAAGTCAGCACACTGACACACTGACAGCTGATGATTTGAGCATATTTGTTATGCTAAATGCAGTACCTGTGAGGGTTTCTGGATAACATTTGTCATTGTTTTGAGTTGTTAATTGATTTTTTAGTAATCGAGTTACTCAAGGAACTGTTTAAGCCCTAATTTCAAGGAATAGAAAGGAGAATAGGGAGAGAAATGAGGACTGATAGTGAAAAAAAATAAGTGAGGGATGAAGGAAGGAAAGGAGCAAAATGAGGGAAAGAAAAGTGAAGGCAAAAAAAAAGATGGAAGACAGACAGGCAGAACTAAACCAAACACCTTCAAATAAGCTGTAAACTAAAGCTGTGAAAGGCACAAACAGCCTCAGTCACAGACTCCATGTAGAAATGCCAGCACACACACACACACACACCCAACACACGCACACACCAAGAGCCCGGGGCCACGCCGTCAATCCGCAAAAACCCTTCCCACCAAACTGTAATCCCCTCAACCTTCCTCTCTCTCTAGCCTACAGTGATTTCCAAACCCTCCACTGATGTTGCATCACGGCTGCCGCTGTCTGTCTGATGACATCACAGACTTTCCTTGAGGTATGGATCAGTATTGTGCGCCAGCCGCCGCCGTCGCCGCCGCCGTCGCCGCGTATACCGCCAAAGCCCCTCACAGCCCGAAGCTGGTGGGGAAAAAGCTGATTTGCATAATGGCCGAGCTATTAGCAGGTAAAACAAATCAGCCTGTCGCCATTTAGTAACCCTCGCTATTTCATAGGCAATAAAAACGCGATATGTAAGCTCCCACCAGGAGAATAAAAAGCATAATTTCACCACAAGGTCAAAATATCAACCAATTATAGTTAATACATTTTTATGTGGCAAAAGATATCGCTTTAGTGTTCAAGTAGATTGTTATTGACAAAAAAAGGATATAGGAATAAACATGGTTATAGCCTATTATATGAAGTGAAACAACAGCTGTGGGGCAAACACAGCACACACACACACACACACACACACACACAAAGCACAATAGACAAAAGAGCTCAGGTCCAAACTTCTGTCTAAGCTGCAATGAAACCTGCTAAAAACTTTCTGCCGGAAGCAGGTGTGGATGAATATTCATGAACGTAGCGAGTATCAGGTTGCCTTCCCAACCACTATTGTGTGAGTGAGTGAGTGAGTGCGACATTGTGTGCGCGTGTGCTTTTGTGTGTGTGTGTGTGTGTGTGTGTGATAAGCGTGCTTCTGTACATCTGTGTCCTCGTGTGGGTGGAAAAAGTGGCAATTGCTGAGAGAGGGACAACTAAAGAAAGGCAGAGGGTGAAAACAAAAAGCAGAGCAACTGCGGTTCTGAATATTCATCAGGCACGGAAAGTGACTCACAGTAAATCAGCAGGAAAGAAAGAGCAGGAGGGGGGTGGTGGTGGGGGGGAGTTGTTCCTCTAATTCCTGTTCGATCAAGTTTGATATAAGCTCGGAACAATATTGCACAACACGCTCAGTAGTTATTTTGTTTAGAACTTATAGCTGAGTGCTTCAAAGCGGCGGCTTTAAAAGGGGTGTTTTGAAGCAAATTATAGAGCTCTATAGCAGCCGCTGTGCATTTTAATCACCGTAAGTTTAATCAGGGTAACCAGAAAAGTTCACTAGCATAGAAATAAGCTCAATATGCAAACATGGCTAACAACGTTCGCAGTAGACCTTTTAGGGAATATGAAAAGTCCAGTTTGATGGCAAAAAAGGAGCAGAATGAAGGGTCAACCACTGGCCATGAAAAAGGAAATCCTGGTTTATTAGAACTTGGGTCTTGGGTCACCAAAGCACGACCAATTGCGGTGATTTGGGAACATGGCGACCCATGTTCCCAAATCACCGCAATTGGTCGTGCTTTGGTGAGTAAAATGTTGTCACAACCGAAGGTACAAAAACAAGACCCAAGTTTACTACAACAAAGTCTGACAAGGCGAGAAACACTAGCGTTCAAACGATCAGCGAACAGTTTACTCAGATCATCTAAACCAATTAATTTGGTTGGGAAACCGAAAGTGAGCGCACCCCAAAATGTCCATGTAATCCCTCATTGCACAGGTGTGTAGACAATGACGTTATATAGCAGAGGTGGGACCAAGTCATTATTTTGCAAGTCACTAGTAAGTCTCAAGTCTGTGCCCTAAAGTCCCAAGTCAAGACAGGCAACTTCCAAGTCCAAGAGTTTCAAGTCCTAAACAAGTCATAATGCTCTCTTCTCCAAATGCAATTCCATTTTCACAGCAGAGTAACTGGCACCAACTGGCGCTCAGTAACGTAATGTAAGTTTTTCATGGTTTTCTCCTGCAACTTGATTGGATGCTGTCAGATTGGTTCAAACGAAGTGGATCTTGGGAATGAAGTGTAAGATAATCAAATGCAAGTCCTGATAATATTCACCAAAAATACAGAGTCCAGAGTTCAACAAAAAAAACACCACATTTCGGGGATTCAACAATAAACAACAAAAAGGTAGAAATTCGAGTAAATCCTCTTCCCAAACAAATCAATAAAGGATCTCTCAAAAAGTCAATAAAACCCAACATCTCTGAAGCTGTCGGAGTTACCTCCGGTGCCGGGAAGTTGATCGTCTTTGCACACACACTTTTTAAAATAACATAGTTTTTAATCTTTGGGCTTGGGGGAAGGTAAGTATCTTCAAGTCCAAGGGAAGTCATGAGTCACTGGTGTTAAAGTCAAGCTGCAAGTGTTTTGTTATTTTGTCAAGTCGAGTCTAAAGTCATCAAATTTGTGACTCGAGTCTGACTCAAGTCAACACCTCTGATATATAGTAGATCAAAAGGTGAAGCGGGGGAAGATGGTCTATAAACTGTGACTGATGTTTACAGCACACATTTTTTGGGTGATAAATTTAACATTCGTCCTTGTTTTCTCTTCCAAATAAATTTGGCTAAGCTCAGGCTTTGTATAAAACCTCTATGGTTGTCTGACGGCTCCTCTTCTTTGCCCTGTTGGGCTTCTTTTTAATCGATGTTGCCGTCTGCCGAGATCCATTTACAGCTGTGGTATTACTGATTGAAATGACGGCCACAACAAAGAAATAAGACCCAAGTTGTAATGAACCTGAACCATCCTTTCAAGGACAACAACACTAGCTATATAAACAGGCGAGGGAAGTGGCAAAAGATACATAGAAACAAAACATATTAGCAAGCATGTATCGTAGATATTACACTGGGCTCTCTCTTTCTCTGTCTCTCTCTCTCTCTCTCCCTCACATCTGCTTCAAAGCCTTCCTCTACTGAATAGGGAGCTTTATCAAAAACCTGGCCTCTGAAAATATGAGGGACGTGTTGCCAAAGGGCTACACACCCGCACACACAGACGTGCACACTGTCACGCTAAAAATGCTGTCACGCCACAATAAAAAGACGAAAAAGTACATTCTCTCTGATCGTAGTGCATTACCATGGAAACGCTGTTTAACAGCTGGTTTGCATGCCAGGACTATGCTGGTATCCACCCTACATAATTTAAGCCCCATTTAGATGAGCTTTGTCCACTCAGTGATCTGGTGGGGCCAATGGCGGCAGTCATACATATTTTAAAGGCAGGAGGGGGGGAAATGGGCTGAGAGATGTTGAGAGAAGTAAATTGGTAGAAGGTCCAGATCTTCATGTGGCATGAGGCGCAAAGAAGATGGGAGGAAAAAGTGTAAGACTGAGGCGAAGAGGAGGAGAAACCAAGTACCAAACACACAAGAGACAAAGGCGGAGTATGAACTGTGAGGAGAAACAAGAGGAAAGAAAATCATATTGTTTCACCCACAGAGAGAAAACGATAAATTATTTATGCAATCCTCTGTTTTCCCCCCCAATCAGTTCGGATTGTGCACTTACTCCACTGAGTGGGAGCGAGGAGAGAGATACAAGGAGGGATGAAGGAGCACGGAGATTGAGAGAATATCAGAGAAATGAGAGGGAAAAGTGAGTGCCGAGGACTCGACACGATTGGCATTTTAATGCGATGCGCGCCAAGATAGCTGCGAGACCAGCAGCTCACTATGGTTTCCATAATAATAATAATGATAGTAATAATAATGGCTTTCGCAGTTGGACCCACATGGCTGGGGCAGAGCTCTGCAGTGGAATCTGCTAAAGCTATTTATTTATGTCTTTAGTTCAATTCATGACCATCCTCTCTTTAGCTCAAACAGTTGCCGGGGTGTCTTTTTAGAGTCCCGTGTTGCACGAGTAAGTAAATAAGTCATTAACAGGAGCTGAAGGGATATTTTTCACCTCTTATCTCATCGTGTTTATGTGTCCCCTTGAATCACGGTGTCTGCAGGTGTTGCCTTCCAACTGGTGCTTTTTTTTAGGAGAGGATTGACAGCGGGAATGACACACTGGCGACTATAACCTGCGTCTATTAAAATTTGTGGAGCTCGGGGTGTTTGAGGCGATTATTTACCCTAATGCCTCTGAAATTAATGCACAAATGACGTCACGCGTGCAATAACTAAACTTCTAGAACTTCACTAACTTGAATCGTCCTTTGCGATAAGAAGTGATTCATGTTACAGGTGCCAATGACCTATAAATCAATAAACGTATGACAGCTGACTGTGCAGTCAGTTACCTCAAGGTCTGTGTGTGGGTGTGTGTGTGTGCACCAGAGTGTATGACCTCGACGTGTCTTATCTTGTCAGTCAGTATAGTATGACAGTAGAGAGAGAGAGAGAGAGAGAGAGAGAGAGAGAGAGAGAGAGAAAGAGAGAGAGAGAGATAAACAATGAGTCAGCAAACACCCTCAATGAATTTCAATCAGGCCAGATGGGCTCCTGCTGTGTCATGAGAAATATCCAGACCTGCATTCTTTCCATGATGCAGCTACACAGCTACTGCAGACGACTGGGGAAAAACCTCCAAACAACATGACTGCACTACAAATAGGTGATAATATGACCTTAAATTTGCAGACGTTTTAGGGGTGGAACTGTCAATACACAGGGCTTGATGTGACTACCTATTAGATACATTTCATCAGATTAAATAGTTGGTAGATAACCATCCTGAAATCAGTATTTAATAATGCATGAATGCATGTTGATTCTTAGGATATTTCTTATTTATATCTAAATCTAAATCAAAAAAGAAACTGTTATAAAAGCCACTGAGCACTCTCAGAATATCACTGACAGAGTTTAACCTCTGCCACTGCTTGAGGGCGCCGGTGCCCTCGGTTAAATTTACCGTCTCTCAGAGGCTGTTAGCGAGCTCAGTTTTAGAGCTAGAGTGAAGGTCATATGAAACTAGAAAACCTGGAAAATCTGTGTCATGCGAACATGTCGGTAAGGAGGCTAAATAACTCTCCACAGTTAGGCTAAATTCTAGCGAGAAAAAACCAGCACGGCTATTTTCAAAAGGGGTCTCTTGACCTCTGACCTCAAGATATGTGAATGAAAATGGGTTCTATGGGTACCCACGAGTCCCCCCTTTACATACACGCCCACTTTATGGTAATCACATGCAGTTTGGGGCAAAAACACCTATTTTAAAAACGCTTTCTGCATACTGGGGTCCCTAAACAGTCTTGGAATTGCATAAATTGGATATCACTGTAAAGCTGAGACTCTTGTGAATCCAAAGAGCCCAACTGTATTCATGTGTGATGATGTTAGTCCCCATAGTAGCCATTTCATTGTAATGAGACCATTTTTTTAAATTTGACCTCACTGTATGAAATGACCTGTGGTGACCTCAAAGATAATCACAGCCTCATGAAACTTTACAACAACAAACTAGAGACCTAGAGCATTCAGAGGATGGATGGCTTTCCTAGGTAGATTGAAAATAAGGGGGTTTCTGAGCAGTTTCCAGAACAGAAGTGCTTGCCATCTAATCGCCGAAAAATGCAATTCTTGCAGAAATCTCCAAATGTCAAAAGTGTTTGATACCAATTCACAGCATGGCTTTTTCTATGGTGTTCCTAAAGGTCTTGGTATCTTAATGTGGTATTTTGGAGGGATTATTGATTATTTTGTATCAATTCTCAAGTGGTAAAAATGGTTAAATTTATGACTAGAACAATTTGACACAGTGCTGAGCTGCATCTCAAATGAATCTTCAGGTTCCCAGCTTTCAGATGATGTTCACCACTTCTATGTGACATCTACTGTTGACCTGCTATCTCCCCCTAAAGACCTCCTGTCCCCACCTAAAAAAAAAACACAAATGGATTGATGGTAAAGAGGGGTTGAGTGGCAAAGGTTAAGTCACTTCAGGGATAACTCTGTCCAACCGAGGACGATGTTCTTTTACCCCTATTTCCATCTCTACCTCTAATCACCCATCTTCATTTTTCACCCCCTCCTTTAGCCGCCCAGCCTGCTGTTCCGGTGCATCCCCCCCCCTCCAGGTAAGGAGTGATCACACCAGCACCATGACACCATGCTGGGACATGTGGCACTTCTGCCGCTACACATCTCATCTGCCTAAATTAGCATGCATTACACGATCACATGGGCAAATTGTGCAAGGAGGATGACAGTGTGTAGACTAGGTGGGGGACAGATAGACAAAGATGCAGAGAGAGACAGAGTGGCTCCGAGTGTGTGGGGGGGGGGGGAGAGAGACAGGTGTTGCCTGGTTGGATTGGAAGGGCTTTTGAGGAGGGCGCAGCGGGGGTGAGAGCAGTGGCGGAGGGTTAGTCAGGCAGAAAAAAAAGAAGGAAGCTGAGGATTTTAGAGAAATATATGATTGAGACGGAGGGAAAGGGGAATACAGAAAAGGTGTATATCCAGGCCAACTTAACTAGAAGCCAAAAAAAAAAAAAAAAAAAAAAAAATCACAGGCTGTCCTGCTCACTTGCTTTTTCTCTCGACACCATCACAGCCCTCTGACATCACCTGACGGATTAAGTGCTTTTCATCTCGTGGCAGGGTTTTTCACCCAGAGACAGCAATTGAAAATCTAGCTAAAAAGTCCTGTTAAGAGCTTAACAGCCTCCTTTGTGACGGGGGGAGGAAAAGCGCCGGCTAAAAGGTCAATAGGCATCCACTTAAGATCTGGATGATAACAGCGAGGACGACAGCACGCGTTGGCATGATAATTCCTATAGTAGATGTATACTCAATGTGTTTTCCTCAAAAGCTACTACTGCTGAATTTAAAAATCACATTTGCACAGAGTGACAGAATGGGGGTTGCAATTTGCAATATGTTCGGTACGGCGCATAAGAGCAACGTGAGACTTGACGTTTTCAATACATTACTTCAAATAAACTCGCACAAAGGAAATATGCCAATAAGACTCAGCAGCACACCCCTATCATATGCATACCAGCAGTTTCTCTCTTCCATAT
>CAKAOH010038547.1:0-25993 GCA_916701665.1 Sebastiscus tertius
GTGATAAGTTAGTATGTCATAATAACATGAAAACATCTTGTTGTAACAATAAACTTTTCACATTATAACATGATACTGGTGTAGCCCCAGGACAATTTGTTCTGCCCCTGAGTGCCAGTGTGGCTGGTTTCCTGGTCTACTACCAGTTTCCTGGTGGTTGTGCTCAGAATAAACATGTTTTGGTTAATACAGCTCTGGAAAAAATAACCACTTCAAAATTATCAGTTTCTTTGGTTTTACTATTTATTGGTATGTGTTTGAGTAAAATTAACATTTTTGTTATATTCTATAAACTACTGACAACATTTCTCCCAAATTTCAAATAAAAATATTGTCATTTAGAGCATTTATTTGCAGAAAATGACAACTGGTCAAAATAACAAAAAAAGATGCAGTGTTTTCAGATGTTGAATAATGTTGTCAGTAGTTTATAGAATATAACAACAATTTTCATTTTTCTCAAACACATACCAATAAATAGTAAAACCAGAGAAACTGATCATTTTTAAGTGGTCTCTTCATTTTTTACAGAGCTGTATTTACATGTTCAGTTCAATATACACATACAGTATGTTGTGTCACTTTAAATAGGTTGGTTGCAGTGTACTTGGTGAGCATGTGGTTTACTTTGAGTACAACCTACATGTTTAATTGTATTACATGTAATTGGTTGTTTATGTGTCATGTGACTTTACCTGGTTGTGATTGGCTGTGGAGTTGTGGGGGCGGGACTAGCGAGGAGCGGGTGGTCGAGAGAGAAGTGAGGGAGCGGCGCAACGGAGAGGTTGGAGAGAAGCGAGTGGAACGAAAAGAGATGTAGTAATTAGAGATTAAGGTTTAAAGTGTGTTTGTAAGTTATAGTGCTGTAAAAACTAGAGCCTAGGACTGCAAGCCAGTGAAACGCCGTAATGTATACATTACAGTAGTTAAGTGGCTATCAAAAGGAGCTGATATTGCGCCGTTAGTCTTTCCAGCTAACTAGCCAAGCTAACTACCACCAAAGAACACGCTGGACTGCCCAGACAGCGTCCAGGTGACCTGGATAAAAGCCTGGTAGCTCCTCTGGCAACGCTGGAGAAAGAAGGTTTCACCCATCAGACTGCCAGGGTCAGCTATCAGCCTTTATAGCTTTTTGGTGATAGTTAGCTTTAAACCTATTTGAAATTTCTTTGGAATTACTGCCAAATTACCCCAATATTTACCACAAAATGTATCGAAAATGACTTTATTATAAACATTATTTAATAATTATATGCTAAAATAGCATATAATCGTTAAAATAGTGACCTTAGGCTTGAGAAGCGGCTGTGCGCTGCTCTTCATCGGAGGTGGAGACTAATAGAAGACACTTCTGATCAGGCACAAATCATTTTGTGACTTATTGTCTACACAAATGTAACCTGATAGCTAATTTAATGATTCAGGGAGTTTTTTAAGAAATGTATTATTATTTGCTAATTATTATCTATTTATCAGCAGACATGGAAATAAAGCATATCAATTTAATTTGTGTTTTTTTCCTCTTAATGTATTAAATATATTACCAGCTATTGGGAAATAGCGGAATAATGTTTATAATGAACTTATTTTTGATAAATTTTGAGGTAAATATTGGGGTAATTTGGCAGTAATACCAAAGAAATCTCAAATAGGTTACTTGCTAATTATCACCTAATAACCATGAAATTTGCGGCCCTTTAAAATTAAGTGTTAGCAAAAATTGTTTTGTCTTGTGCAGCATAAAGGGACTACAACTTGCGTGTTGTAGAATGACAATAAATTAACCTTGAACAGAGAGCAAGAGTCCCACAATTATATCTGATGGTGGTGGTCAAAATAAAACTGCTCCTCACTCTGCTCTTTAATTTGTCCACAGAGTAGTCTGTCCAACCCAAGCTCAGTGTACTGCCTCATGGACCTCCTGTAAGGACGATGATGCAAAGATAAACCTAGTCTTCACAAACCCACTCCTCCACAATCTGCTACTTCAAACAAACAGATTTAGTCTGAGCCCAAAGTTCCTACGGAGAATTGCTTCTCAAAGGCTGTGAACTTCTGTTTAATGGCCAGGATGTCCTTGCCGACTTAGCTGGACGCAATAAGCCGAAATCAAGTCAATAAAACTCACCGAGTTATCTAATGAACAAGCTACTTGACAAACACAAACACGATTTTGAACATGTGTGTGCAGAGAGGGACCGTCCATCCCGTGGATGCACAAAGCTTCTGCCAACTAACCGTCAGTTTTCAACTCTCCCTTTGCCTTGGTCTCACACCATAGCTCAGTGAATTCAGCGAATAATACGTTTTATTCTCCATTATTAGTTGCCAGGTCAGAGCATGATTTTTAATCTCAGAAAGAGAAAAAGGACAGGGTTGAATATCAAGGAAACATAATGTGTTACACACTTATTCATCACATCAAAGCACATTTCAAAGTTACCACAATTTCGAGGACATGTTAAAACCTTCACATGCCCAAAATACCTGTATGTGGAACTTAGGGTTCTCTATCAAAAAAACACAAAAACGTCATGCCTTAGTGACAATATTGCCATGACAACCATTATTCACATATCAATAGGTGAGGTTGAGTGGGTCAGAAGTGTGAGAGACTGATTTAACAGCCAGCCGAACGGCAACAGCGTGCACACACACAGTAGAGAATGTGGACGGATATACACACAGGTCACAAATACGACAGTGAAAACACTACCTGTCAGAGTGTGCTCACAAGACAGAGTCTAATTGGCAGCATGGTGTGTGATGCCCAGCTGGAGTTTCTGAGGGAAGTGTATCCCAGAGCTGGAAGGGGAGCAGGAATCAATACGACCACCACAAACGCTTCTGCCTGCTATCAACCTCACTTACTGCATCACTGGACTGTCACTAAGAATAGGAGTCTCACACCGACGTTACGAGACTGGCAGAATGATTAAAGCCCGGGACCGCTTAAATGTTTACAACACGGGCTTGAAAGGTGCAAGTAAATCAAACACTTAAAGGAACAGTTCAGCGTTTTGGGAAACACACTTGTTTGGTTTCTTGATGAGAATTAGATGAGAAGGTCGATAGCACTCTCATGTTTGCATGCGAAACATGAGGCCACAGCCAGTGAGCCATTACCTTATAGCATAAACACTGGAAGAGAGAGTAGAACGGACATTCCCATTCATATCAACAGAGCAGGATGGTTAGAGTGGCGGACATTTTTGCTAACATTTCATTTTACAGGTCTGCAAATTTCATGGTAATTAGGTGATAACTAGCAAGTAACCTATTTTGAGATTTCTTTTGAATTACTGCCAAATTACCCCTAATATTTACCTCAAAATGTATCAAAAATGACTTTATTATCAACATTATTTAATAATTATATGCTAAAATAGCATATAATCGTTAAAATAGGGCCCTTAGGCTTGAGAAGCGGCTGCTCTTCATCGGAGGTGGATAACCAAAACTAAAAGAAGACACTTCTAATCAGACATAAATCTCACCATTGTGTGACTTATTGTCTACACAAATGTAACCTGGTAGCTGATGTAATGATTCACGGAGGTTTTTAAGAAATTTCAAAGAAGTTATTCGATATTTATTATCTAATTACGAGCAGACATGGAAATAAAACATATCAATTAACTGTGTAATCTTTTCCTGGAAATGTATTAAATAAATTTCAAGTAATAAAGTCATTTTTCGATAAATTGAGGTACATATTGGGGTAATTTGGCAATAATTCCAAAGAAATTTCAAATAGGTGACTCGCTAATTATCACCTAATTACCATGAAATTTACAGAACTGTAGAATGAAGTGTTAACCTATTTTTATATCTCCAGATTGTAAAAACTTGAAAACATAAACTTCACTTGACCAAATTTTAAGAGCTACATTTTTAGATGTTATCTCACGGAATAAAAAAAATCCGGTTCATGAAAGAAAAATATGTACTTAAAGTATCAAATGCAAAAAAAGGCCTACTCATTAAGCAGAATAGCTCCCGTCTGCTAACCTTTCAGCATGTTGTAATTCAAGTGGTATAGCAGTTTTTTTGGGAAAGGCAAAAAACGCCAGAAAATACAGCCCTCATCCTGCAGTTCTCCTCTCTCTCCCATCTCTGTCCTAAAGTTTTTAAAAGCCTAAAAACAGAGCCACGAGGAGGTGCAGAAGTCTAGTTTTCTCTCAGAACACTTGAATTACAATATGCTGAAAGGTTATTATGGGATTTTTTTGCCCAATGATGCCAAAAATAAACTGCCTACTCCAGATTTAAGGCATGATGATTACATTACGTTTACAGGGCTTGAAGTTTTAATATTGTACTACACTGATTGAAGGTTTTTACACTTCAATAGCTAAATAAAGATATGTTATTAATATCAATTCATCCATCAATTCATCTAATTTCATCACAACATGTAGACCATGGCCGACATGAAAGATTAGAAGTTTATATGTTGACTGTATCCAATGTTGTGTTGGTCCTACTATAGAATGGTTTATTGCTTGTGTATAATGAATTATACAGACGATAAGGAACTTCTTTTTTTTTTTAAATTGCATACTGAATTGTAATCGTAATATTGGTCTAAAAATGGCAATTCGATATTTCCCCATGTCGTTCAGCCCTAGCGTGTACACAAGGCTTCAGCACATCATAGCCCATTTCATTGTAGGCAAGAAAAGAAAAAAGTGATGAAACTGTCATGAGCGTCACTGGTGTCTAAATATAGCCTTGTGCATCTACCGCCAAGTGTTTCCTCCACAGACAGAGTGAAGGGATAACAAGGCACACTAATTGTAAACACACAATATGAATGAGAATTGCAGGTGTGAGGCTGCCTCCACCTCTGGATTGTTGCTTTCTGTTATGTTCAGGTCATTATTTTTGAAAGCCCTCAAAAAGTGTAAACCAATAAAACATGGAATGGAGGGACCAATGCTGTGGAATGACAGCATTAATAATGAAGGAGACTTATCTCGCTCTCACCACAACCTGCATTTTAAAGCACAAACACACAAAGAGCGGACGTAACAGGCTTGTGCCTCCTCTAACTCTAATTTCCAACAAGCAATCAGCCACAGAGACGCTCTGCTCGCAAGCTCACACTTCACTTATTGACTCTCTTTCTGCTTTCTGCTCTCTGATGCCGTCGCAGCCACAACCCATGCCCTTCTGCGCCATCCCACGCAGAAATTGCTGAACAGAGAGCAGTTAAGGGAGTCTACGCCCAGAGCCCAGGAGGCATTAAAGATGTAGAATCCTGTCACGCCTCCTCCCCTCCCCGCCTCTATTTCCCTTTGGGCTGGTTTAAACTTCTCATTGCCTGACAAAAGGAGCTGGAAGGGTCAGCGTAGAGCTGTGTAAAACCTCATCATGGCTGATGATACTGCCGACAGCGTGGACCGATAATGCTGCATTAGGGTCTGTGGTCTATTGATAGAAAGCATAAGTGCCTCATGAGGGTTAACATGATGTCACTGGGCAGCAAGAAATGCAAAAAAAGAAGGACTTTGGTAACACTTCATTTTACAGGTCCGCAAATGTCATGGTAATTAGGTAATAATTAGCAATTAACCAATTTGAAATGTCTTTGGAATTACTGCCAAATGACTTTATTATAAACTTTATTCAATAATTATATTCTAAAATATCATATAATGGTTAAAATAGGGCCCTCAGGGTTGAGAAGCGGTTGTGCACTGCTCTACATCGGAGGTTGAAAACCAAAACTAAAAGAAGACACTTCTGATCAGACACAAATCTCACCATTGTTTGACTTATTGTCTACACAAATGTAACCTGGTAGCTGATGTAATGATTCAGGGAGTTTTTTAAGAAATTTCAAATAAGTTATTTGCTAATTATTATCTATTCATCAGCAGACATGGAAATAAAACATATCAATTAACTTTGTATTCTTTTCCTGGAAATGTATTAAATAAATTACCAGCTATTGGGAAATAGCGGAATATAATTAGTGAATAATGTTTATAATAAAGTCATTTTCGATACATTTTGAGGTAAATATTGGGGTAATTTGGCAGTATTTCAAAAGAAATTTCAAATAGGTCACTTGCTTATCACCTAATTACCATGAAATTTGCAGACCTGTAAAATGAAGTGTTACCCAAACTTTCAAGCAGTTAATGTTTATTAAGTTTAAAAGGGATATTATATCCGATTATAGTCTAGTTTTTTTCTATTGTTCTATTCTATTCTATTTATGATTTTTCATGGCTTGCGGTTTGAAGGCACAATGGAGAAGAGGTGACATATTTTTGTAGGTCAACCAGGAAGTTATCATCGCCCTGGTTCCCTCGACTAAAACTCAATGGGATTTTTCCATTGGGTTTTGGATTATTGCAGAAAATAAGCTCTGTGGTAAACGAATGTTTATGATACTTACAAGTTTTGTTCAGCAAGATAATCTTCACAAGTGAATACCACTTTTGAAGTATGAATGTAATCAGCAGAAGTAAAAAGCTAACGTTTTATAGCTAAGGCTATAGACACCACGGTCCCATGAACACAATTATACACAACGAGGCTGTAAAGGCGGACGAGCCGGCGGGATGATGTTTAGTAGTCCCATTAACCACTCGTTAGCAACCGCCTTTTTGAGCCACGTAAAAGCTTAGAAATTCACAAATGGGGTATTTACTGACCTGTTTTATATCGTAGAACAAAACGTTAAAATCCCGCTAATCACAGAACTTATTTCAGGCATCTAACTAAAAACACATTAAAAAAACCTATTGACTTTGAGACGAGGGAACTGGAAGTGCTAAAATGCCAACTCGTTTCCAGGTTGTAGGACTCAGTCCTGCAGCACTCTATATGCTGAAGATCTCCTCTTTGATTCCATATTCATAAAGCTACAGTAAGCCTCAAACTACATACAAAGGTGTAACAAAAGCATATGTAGGTTTGACTGACTCTAGGAAAAATAGTAAAATCCCCCAAAACCAGACTATTCCTCACTCAGATGCGTTGCCCTCTTTCCTTGTGTCAAAATATTTCCTGCTAACTGTCTCTTGTTAAGTCCCTTCTCTGCTGCTGAAAACAATCAGCATCCATCCAAAATAATTAGGAAAGGAAAGCCTATTAGCACATCACATTATCATGTACTTTGTACAGTGAGACAGGTGGGAAAGGCAGGACAAAAAGGATAAAATACAATCTCTGAACAATGCCTCAAATAATCCTGAATAGATAATTAGACCTTGTGTAGCTACTATCTATGAGCCCAGAGGCTCCTGTGGGTGGGTAGGGTGTCAAAATGCTATAGAACAAAGCCAAAAAAAAAAGAGTTATCTCAATAACAATTCCTCAAACTTGTACCTGAACTTAGCTCTGTCAGCTAGATGACAGAATATGAGCTGTCACTTAAGGCGTGATATTCAGAAATGCTGGGATGAGAGAAAGTGAGTCGGCGGGGATTCCTTCACCTGACTTTGAGAGGGAAATAATTGGCTTTATAACCATGTAATAAGTTTTAGTATTATTATTGTTATTAATAATAATAATAAATGGTCTGTTTATGTGTGTCTTTAGTAGAGACAGAGACACAGTGAGACAGATCTGCACTACAATGGGTGGTGAAAGCAGAGTTGTTCAACAGGAGTGTCTCGATTCTCCATTCAATATCCTGCTGGTTGACTGACAGTATACAGTTTCAGCTGCACACACACATGGTACAAGACACAAAGACTGACAAATATAGACAAAGAAGATGCAATATATTAAAAAATTGTGTTTTCTAGACCAGTGGTTGCCAACCTGGTGTCCGGGCCCCTTCAGGGGGGCGCCACAGATCACAGGGGGTGCACCAGGATTTGTCTGCTCAGGAATTGTCAAAATTAGACTTGCTCATGTAAAACTAAAATCATACTAACACACTTACTGGATAATATATATAAAAGTCTGTATATAAAACTATTTAAAAAAGACACATTTTTTGCTACTCAGTAGCAAAATCCAATGAAATATTCTGCTTCAATACGTATTTGTTGGCGTTTAGCCTTTCAAAAACAACATTTTCACTGTGGTGAAAAAACGGATTTGCTCTCCCGCTTAAAGCACACAAAGGGCTGCACCTGTATTAACGGCTAGCAGCGATCTAACAATACCATAAATTACATTTATTTATCCACAATAACTAAACATCTATTTTGGCTCCAAGTAATTAAGTATAAGTAAATTGAATTAAGTTGTTACAAATAAAAGATATTATGTATCTGCATTCACTTGGCAAAACTGTCAAGATGTAATCACGTTATGTATGTTGGCGAAACTGACAATGTTCTATTCATCAAAGAAAGTTGATTTGATTAAAAAAAAAGACTCATTTAATACACTAAATCACTTCTCTTTTTTAGAGTGTTGACATCACGAGGACTCAGCTTTTCTTAGATACAAGTAAGGGAGGGGTGGCTACAAGGAAAATAGGTAGAACCACTGTTCTAGACTATTCTGATATGCTGACAGTAAACCTCAATGCCTGTAAAAGAGAATAAAACAATACAACTCCATAGTTCACAATTCACTCCGGAGCCATCTAACCAGAGCAGTTCTCTCAGTTGTTGTTGTTTACTCGGTGGGTACACCTGAAATCAGCGCAGTTCCACTGGCTAACCCGTAATCAGGCCATTGCATGAAATATAGATGCTGTGGACAAGCAAAACAAAATTTCTATATTTAATTCAACAAATAATAACATCAAAGAAGATGGAGATGAGTGGCTGGTGCATAAACCATGAGCAGAATGGAGGTGAGGAATCAACACTCTGCAGTGGTAAAACATGAAGGTGCCACTTACTAAAAAGGTGAAAACAGATACATGAGTCGCCTCCATTTTGCCAGCAAATAACATCACAGCTCAACCTTGCTGCAGTGTGAGATCGATGCCAGTAATAACAACGATTTTTATCTTGAACAGATGATATCGCAGCCCAGGAATTTCCAATGCTTTTGTTCTCTGAGGGTTGATGAAGCTATTACAGCACATTCAAGAACACCAATCACCTGCTTAACACTGCCTAAAACTCCTCTGGAGATGGGAGTTGAAGACCTCGGACGTTCCCAGTTCACCGTTAATGCACGTCTGGTTTTATCGAGTCTGTCCAGCTGCTTACCCTTACAACTCACCAGCAGGTGTAGGACCAGTTGAGTTCTTCCTTGAGTGTCCAAGACATACAGGAGCAGATTTGATGGCCTATTTGATGATAGTCAATCATCAGTCTTTGGCCTAAGGTGTCCTCGAATAAGGTCAACTAATGAGCTATTAAAGGAAGACCCACAGGATGTGAACAAATTGTGCGACATCCAATGACTATAAAATATGGACGTAGTCTCCGTGACGTCACCCATAGGTTTCTGAAGAGCCGTTGTGAAGCTCAAAGTGGGTAGCTCCGGCTGTCGCCATCTTGGCAGTCGACGACACAGCCAACCAACTCATGGCTAATCCAAAAAAGGTCAAAGAGGTGGAGCGGAGGCGGGCCTGACGCGGCAGAACAGACAGCTTGCGACCTATAACGGCACCCACCTGTCACTCAAAGCGGCCACGCCCTCAAACATGCACTCATGCCCAACTTTAAGCCTTAATATAATTCTAACGGGTGAGTTGTATAAAAATTCAACCCCCATTCAGTTGTAATGAACGGGGAAATTAGCTATAGAGACCAAAACCGTTTTTTGTACCAGGCTGTAAACGTGTTTATTTCTGGTGTAAAGTTGGGCATTTTAACATGGGGGTCTATGAGGATTGACTCACTTTTGGAGCCAGACTCAAGTGGCCATTTGAAGGACTGCAGTATTTGGTACTTCCACATTGGCTTCATTTCTCAGCACAGGAGGTTGCCACTTGTTGTTGGTTATGGACAGCTCATATCTAGCACAGACATGTCCGAGCACCACTTGGGTTCATATCAGGCAAGCTGTTTATCCTAATAACAGCACTCCGGGTTTCTACTTGTTAACCATATGAGCTCCAAGCAGAACTATGGAGTCTCCAGGCGACACCCTCTCTAAGACCTCACCCAGAGACACGTATATATCCGACCCTTCCTCACTGTGACCCCCAGTCACATAGAGGCAACCCTCACTCTGTCAGCTTCACCTGCTGCACAACTGGCAAAGAAACAATCCCCTGCACCTGACATTGTGGGTGGCAGGCCCATATGGCGACATTACTAATTCAGACTGAGCTCGTTGTTTATCATTGTGACAGTGGTAAATTGCTTGGACTTTCTTTCCAGAGACTAAATTTAGGGGAAACAGGAAAATGTGCTTAAATGCTGATACAGAGTTAAGTTTTTCCAATTCTGCGCTTGTGAGCTGAAACTGTGACTGTTTTGTCAGCACTGCTTATGATTCCTCCTTCTTCCTGAAATAACATATTTCTTCTACAAACACAATGTGAGCAACCATACAGAACAACAATAGGTAGAATACATCCAAATGGTACAATTGTGGAATACCCCAGATGATACAAACCCAAGATATAGTGGGTTTACAGATCTACATTTTAATTGCTGTGGGACCTGCGAGGCAAACAAAACTGTGGCATGATATAGTATAGAGTGAAATGAGGGGAAAAAAATAATAACGCCTTCATGATGCTTTAAGCTTGATTCAGATAAAGGGATTACTAAATGGACGGGAGCTATCGGTTTCTCATCTTGTTTCTGCTCTCAGGGGATATTGGGCGTTTTGTCTGACGCAGCCACCAAAATAACACCCACAATGATTGTTCGCTTTCATTCTTTAGGTCCTGAAAAGGTGTTTTCACAAAGATCAAACAGGGCTTGACCAAATCCTTTAATATGGCGTGACAGCTACTTCTTTATCCGTTCATTTTTCCTTCCCTCACCGTCGGGCTTTTTAACTAGAAGATGACACAAGCTTCCTGCGCTCATACCCACTCACTCACTCACTCACTGCTTTCATTTAGACTGACATGAATACACAGCTGCGGAGCACAAATTACCAAGATCTGAGACATCATACTGATCCCACAAATTCATTGATACCTTCTGATTATTAGCATCACATTAAAAACATCCGGATTAAACACAGTGAGCACCTATCGCCTACTTCAGATCTTTTTAAGCCACAATTACACCTCCTTGTGAGTGTGTGTGTGCATGTGTGCGTGTGTGTGTGTGTATTAGCTTATGTGTTGTGCACAGAAGAGATAAGGCAAGGTAAGCTGGTGTGGAGATGATGCTGTTGGACCGGAGAGAAAGCGTTCAAGTGGGAAAAAAAGGGCAGTTATGCACTTAACCTGCTCTCTGATAACTGGAGCGCTATAGGAGGCCATGAGGTGTACTCGGAGAAAACACTCTGAAGGCTTGTTACGGGGTCAGACAGTAACCTCTCCAGTCTGGCCTACACAGTCTTGCTGATGGCACAGGTTTGTATAATTTGACCGAGAACTTCAAGCCTTAAAGCTGCCCTAATCAATACTTTGATATGAACCACTGGTGAAATGACTAGTGAATGCATTTTAGCATGGTTTAATAAACAAAGAATTTTGGTTCTGTTTTGGTTCAGTCTCAACTAGGCATGGGACGATATGAAAATTTTGGTAACATTTCATTTTATAGGTCCGCAAATTTCATGGTAATTAGGTGATAATTAGCAAGTAACCTATTTGAAATTTCACTGAAATAACTGCCAAATTACCCCCAATATTTACCTCAGAATTTATCGAAAATGACTTTATTATAAACAAGATTTTATAATTATATGCTAAAACAGCATATAATCGTTAAAATAGGGCCTTTGGGCTTGAGAAGCGGCTGTGCGCTGCTCTTCATCGGAGGTAGAAAACCAAAACTAGAAGAAGACACTTCTGATCAGGCACAAATCTCACCATTGTGTGACTTATTGTCTACACAAATGTAACCTGGTAGCTAGTGTCATGTGTCAAAGCAAAAAGAAAAGCGCCTATTTGGCAATATTTTGGATTTAAATGTAAAGCTATAAGGGGACCATGATGTTAATGAGGCAGGTGGCGCCAGGTGGAAACCCGCGGCGTCACAGAGAAAGCTTGACCGGCGAGGCCAGACACACAGCCATCCAACGTTAAAGATGGTAAGCGCTCTACATATATTGAGCGTCATCTTTTCTTGTAAGTTTAGTAACCAGTGGGGAAATTTTCTCACAGTGACATTCCTACAACACATATCTACTAAATTAGCCAATTCTACTTTATACGATAATAATATGACAGCTTGTTACGCTGCCGCCAAGTGTCCACAAACAATCAAATACTGCATGTTTATGTTACATTACTGTGTCTCTACATAGATTAGCATAATTGTCAGAAGATTCATTCAAATCTACTGGCTCTACAGTAGACACCGAGTACAAAGCTACGTCACGAGTGTCCCCCTGCTTTCAGAGTCCCTCATACTACAAACCTACTCAATTAATCATATGTACAGTATATAGGCACTCATTTCTAGCGCATTCACATACCACCCTCCAACCAAGCCTCTCTAAAGCATGCTCCATTATTCATTTGCCTTGCTGTAGCTGCTATGCATAGTGCACTCGCCACTCCACAACTCAAACTGGATGTTAGTGTGTTATTAGCCCATCAGCTGCACAGGAGCAGCTCCTTACCGACCTGTCATAGCACTCAGGTCAACTGATGGACTGTGACAAGCTCTTCCTCTTCTGCCTCATGGCGGACAAGTGTGAAGGAGTAAAAACTGATGCGTTCCCTACAATGACATCAGCTAGCTTGACTGACAGCTCTGCTGCATGCTCACAAAAAAGATGCACACCAACACTGGCCATGATTATGTAACAGCACTGGTGCCTAAAGGGGAATACTACTAAATTTTAACACTGAGGGATGCTATTTCTATGCCTTGAGATCGTTTAGTATGTGTCAGTGCACACATGTTAGAGTTTGTCCTGCCCTCTGATGTCGGGTGTTACAGCGTGCTACAGAGACCAAAATGCAAAAAAGATGAGATGGCTGGTAAATAATGATAAGTTGACTAGACAGTGGTTCTTTGAGGATTATAATTGGTAGATCAGGATTGATATCACTACAGCAATATAAATGTGTAAACTTGTAGTTTAAAAACATCACCCCCTTTTTGTAGCATCAAAATAACTCATTACAACCAAACTTATCGGAAAAATGAACACTTGAACATACATCAGCGTGATAAGAACTACCTAAAATGACAGAAAACATCTTTGGGAAAAATGTATTTGACGTGTACTTTGACTTTTTGACGTTTTAGTTTATGAGCTATACTGCAGCCAGCCACCAGGGGGCGATCGAGATGTCTTGGCTTCACTTTTGGGGAGCTGTCATGTGGTCCAACTTTATAATATAGTCTATGGAGGAGACACATGGCACACTGCAGCATATGGAGACTTAGCCTATCCAAATTGGGAGGCAAAAGACGCTGGCGCTGATATTCATTTTCGAGCTCATCCCACATTATATATTGTGCAGTTATTGTGTTTTTTGAACAAATGAATTTAAGCTTCCTAATCAAGAAAACTCTGGGACAAGGCCAGGATGAAAGTCAACAATACAACCAACTGAGACCTTTCAGAAATGGTCTGCCTACGACACACAGGCTATCTTTAGCATGGCTTTGATATGCTGACAGAGCCGGATACTGCCAATGAACAATGCCACTGGCGGCATCCTTGCCCCCTTTACTTTCCTGTGTTCGACACAACACAGCAACAGAAGGAGGACTCGACGCAGCGCAGCAAAGCATGAGGCCTACACCTGTGGCACAACAGCACCAACGCATGCTAATGATTCATTGGGTCTGTGCAGGCAATTCAAACACTGCAGTTTGCTGATAAAATACAAAAAAGGTGCACAGAATTAGAGACGAATCCCAATGAATTTCAGCACTCAAATGTGACCCCTTTTGCCATCGAACAGATTTGTGTGAACACAACGTCTCTGACTATCATGAATACGAGAAAGAAAAGTTCCACTCACAAAAGGTAAATATGAGAGAAATCTATACATGCTGGTACATCTTCTGACTAAGAAGTGGGTCCTTTTTACCTCCTGTGAAAAGACAGACGCTTAAATAAACAGATGGACAGATGTGCGAGCACGCACGTGCATGCGCTCAAAAACCAGCACACATGGAGCATTATTCATGCAGTGGGATGCCCCCAAATGAATCCATGTGTGTAAATGTCATCAGTAAATGTCAATAGCTTTTTGAGGCCTGTCCTGAGGACATGGAGCCCAGCATATGGGCCGCAGGACTCAGACGTACCTTCATTTCCTACTACTTCATCTATTCTTAATCTACTTTAAAGACCTCATCTGCTCATGTGATGAATTAAACAACACATGAGTGGGGGTCTTTTGACAAGCAGGAAGCAGAAAAGAGGACAGATGATGATTTCCATCCACTGCAACCAAAGGAAGAGAAAAGAAGAAAACTCCTGTCTTGCTTTTTCATATGATGGCATAGCCTTGTCTATGCGGAAGGTTAAAAAACAATTGTAGAGCAAAACAGTCTACTAAAAAGTTGAGACATGCGCACTGTTTAAACCTTTACACCTGTGTTTCTCACTTTTTTGATAAGAGCAGGGATAAATCCTGCAGATAATATGTGTCCAAAAGAGTCTCAGGGTGACTCCATCGATTACAGATATATCCACATTGTGCAAACATATTCTCATATTGTCTGTACCTCGATGTAGGAAGCGAGCCTGGGGTAGACCCTGTAAGGTCCCAGCACGTGAGACAGAGGCGTGGTGCAGGGGAAGCTGGTGGTCACGGCGTGGCTCACTTCGGGCATAGAAAACACCTTGAAGCCATACTTCTCGTACATCTTCTGCAGTTCTTCATCTGGCTTCTCTTCGCCCTCACACAGGACACTGCCCACCACGTAGCGACATTTCTCTGCTGGCCTCTGAGGGGACAGAGAGAGGATATATATGAACCATCTAAAAATCCACTTAAAATCCTTCAGTGAGTCACCTCACATCAGTAGAAACGTATTTAACACCCTCTGTTGGAGGAACAAAATGACATTTTTCATGTCGTTCTACTGTATTATACTGTAGCACATTTCTGTTGGTTTCAAGACAGATATATTGATCTATAACATATATCACAATTTATTAAATTGTACTTTCTTATGCACAAGGAAATGCACTTTGTTAAGTAGGCCACATTAAAAACAAAACACTGTAAATAAGCCAATCAAAGACTGCTGCACCCAACTTTATTTTCATAATAGTGGTCCATATAGTATGTAAAAATACAGTGAAGTGAAGCAACATCACAGAGGACACCGCTGTCATGAAGCGGAGTATATAATATTGTTTGACGTAACACTGGTGTGATATCGTAATATCAATATAATACTGATATTATGACATGAGGCTATTTATTTATTTATTTATTTATCGACTTGGTTTTGGTTATTGTATAATTGTGACATGTAAAGGGATAATGAGTCGCGTCAGGGTGCCGCATCGCCCTGTTGGGGTTTATTTCACAACAATGACCAACTCGCTGTACACTATCCCGCTTATTACATGGCTACTTATTTAAGAAAATCAATAATTTTACACAAAAATGGTCCTTCAGAGTCCAAGAACTGTGTCCATAGCAACGGTCTGTTGTACATAGCAACGATCTGCTATAAAAAAAAATAACAGACCGTAGAATGCCGTAATTGACCAATCAGAATCGAGTATTCAACAAAGCCGTGTAATAAAGATCGATGTTGAGACCGTATGACAGTGAGGTGATCATTTTTGCATTTTCCATCTAAAATTTGTTTGCGAAAAGAAAGACCAAAAACTACACAAAAATAACTGAACCCTGCATTTGATTAATGGAGCATGCACAGACCACAAGTTTGTTCTTACCAATGTGTCATCATTTTATAACACATCATTATTAATAACAATAGGTCTTTAAAGCAAACAGGGAGGCCCAGAAAGAGGGAGTGCTTAGCAGGATGTAACCTGTGTGTCACTGGTGCGGTTAATGCTCCACATGGGTGGAAGTAAAAATAGAAGTTGTTTGATTTAAACTTGTGGGGACATTGCACCTTCATATCAGTTTTAAGTGTCACTGGACAGAGGGGCTGCCAGCTCTGGTAAACATCCCACTCCAGATATCCAACAGCCAGGGCACATATGAGGCAATAAACAATAATAAATTGGGTCTGTGAGTGAGCCAGAAATGGTGACTTATTTTTTACACCATGCAAAACTAAAACAATATTTAAAAATATTACAAACAATAACTATTAATATTTAAGATTTTTCATTTTACTAAGTCAATTGTATTTAAATGAAAAGGATTTCAATGGGTATCAATTAACAAGTGGTCCAAATCACACGTAATTGTTCTCTTGCTTACTAATATTATGAAAATTAAGAAATATTGATAAATCTCCACCACAAGGAGACTACATCGCCAAGAGGAGGGCGGGCAGCGGCTCCGGGAGTTGGGCGTTCTGTTAGCGGCTCACATTCAGCCAGCGCAAACCCCAGCGCTGGGAGTCACAGCAGGCTGGCGCTGGGTCTAACCTGTGTAACAGCAGCAACTGAAAGTTTGCAGATCCGGCGGGGAATCGGGGTAGTCTCCCGGGATCAGAGTCGGGACACTGGGGTTTGCACTTGCTGAATGCGAGTTGCTACAGCTCTGCCAACTGAAGGTGCGTCTTCCGGAGCGCCAGGGTGGACGAAACTAAAATATGCGTTGTTTTCCCATTTCTGCCACTTTGGAATTAATCCAATAAACACACTATGAAATTGTACACGGATCGTACAGTCCCCAGTGTGTGGCACTGTAAACACACAGATGGTTAACGTAAACTGTAGGCCGATGCCACACGTGAAGATTATAAGCTAGCAGTGTTGTTTTGAGAATTTCCGCAGTTTGGTCGAATTTTTGCGTATTCTTGTCCTGCTTTTGGTACCATAATTGTTGTTTTTTTAAAATATCTGATGACTGTAAATTTAGAGTGTATGGACCCAGTAGAAGAGGTGAAATGCTGCCCCCTATTTGTTTGGAGCAGGTGGCCACATCTTACACATTGCACCTTTAATGTGCCCACATGTCTGCCTGCAGATGTGAGAGAGACTGAATCACAATCACTGAGCGAATCGTCAGTCAGACGATGATCTGGCAGATTCTCCCACTCACATATGTTTGCAGACAGTTTGCTGTCGGTCTGTAGAGCTTCAGATGGAGAGTGGGAGCTATTGTTAAAAGGGCTCTGCTTTTCTCGATGTTTTTGTGAATTTACTAAAAAACATCACATAGGTACATTGTACATTCCTGCCCACCATTTTCTAGATCTAGCCACAACATTTTTGATGTCTAAGAACATGTTTCCTAACTTCCAGGCAGGCGTGGGTAAAATCAATTGTAATCATTCATTTAGACATGAGAACTGCCAATAATAATGATTCTGTAAGAAATCATGCACAGATTATATGCAGAAAAAAAGAAAATAATATATTAGGCCAGTATGAAAATCAACTTTGAGAGACACATGTGAGTAATGTCATGCTGACACAACCAAAAGCAAACATAATCTTCACTGCGACAGACCCAATTCAGGCAAGTTTTGTCTTTGCAAGTTGATTTTTATATCCCTCTTAGAATTGGGAACCAGTGGCGAGGATTCACAACTCCAAAACAAAGTAAATACAGAATATGTGATCTGTACTACATGGGATAAAACATACAAAAGCCCTGGTATGGTCGTTTAAGACATGCTGCTGGTTTCTGCTGTGTGACAGTGGCCGTCTGTGAAGGGCTGGCACTGAGGGGGCACAGATGGGAGTCAGCAACACTCATTTTCATGTCCCTGGCGTCCTCGCACAATTATCACATCTAACCGCCACAACCTTCTCTTCTTTTCCTTCTCATTTCTCACATTCGGGGTTATTTTGGACTGCATTGTGCTGCTGCTGCTGCTGCTGCTGCTACTACACTGCACTCTTCCCGCTGTCCTACTTTGTTCATACAGCAGCTTTTGTGCTATAATTCAGCGTGGTTGGCTGCCGGTGAGACTCCCCGGCTGAGATAAATCTATTTGATCACCCCAACCGAACCCTCGGTGCCTCTTAATGTCTGTATCATGTGGGTAATAATAATGACTGACAGTGCCTGTTGAGCATGAGCAGAGCATGAGCAGATAATCTTTACTGTCACCTGACAGAGACCCTTACCACCATGTTCAACAGTGAGTCAGAGAACACAGATCACCTGCTTTTGACAGGGAATTATTCATTGAAGGCAGCATGAGCTACACTTGATCTATTTACAATGAAGCAATGAGTCATTGCAGTCAGAATGGCTGCGTTAGCATTGTCGGAGTCAGTCATTACAGCCATGTGACAATGAAGACATCTATTATAAGGCTTAGTAGCATATATTGAAGAAATGACATTAAAGAAAAAATCATAATAGTGGAGTTAACATTTTGACAAAGATGGCATCTATTGTGACACAATCATTATTGATATGAAAGCAGAAATGTTCCTATAGGGGGGTCGAGTGGTATGGCTTAAATCAATTCCATACAATACTCAATATTAAGAGTTACTAGCCTGTTTCCTCCACAGGGACTTTTCAAAGAACCTTTTTAGGAACTAGGGTCTAAAATTAGTTCCTCTGTGTAGGTTCTTGCCCCTAAAAAGTAGCTGCTCAAGGATAAGTACTTTGCGATGCCCCAGGAACTATTCGGATGGACTTTGCAGTGCTGCGGTCAAAATTAGAATTTGTCCAATACTCTGAATTTATGATTAATTACCAGCAAAACCAGTGTGCTAACATGCTAATCTAAGATGGTGGACATTGTCAACATTACACCTGCTAATCATCATTACATTACAGTTATTGTGAGCATGTTGCAATGCTGACGTTAGCACTTAGCTCAAAGTATTGCTGTGCTTGAATGCCGCGTTCCATTTGAACTGGGAAGTTGGAATTTTCTAGCTCCCAGCTGCAAATTTCCACCGGAACGCCCGCTGAAGTTGTATTTCCGACTCGGAAAGTCGGACGAACCTCACTAACCCCGACCTCAAAATCCAAGATGGCTGCTCCATGCATCAACAGTAAAAAACTGTAGTAATATATTGTTTATTGTGTCACTTTAAATCACTTCTATCTATGGACATGTTGCTACGGTGTTTGTATGTTTAAAATACCAGCATAATGCGTTGTTATCAACTGGTATTGCTAACAATGGCTAACCTGGCTGGAGCAGACCATGGGTGTATTAAGAGAACTGGATACAGTGTTGGAGGCGGGGCCCCGTTCATTCCTATGAAAGTTGCTCAGTGGCGCATGATGCCAAAATGGCTCGACTTCCAACTGGAAAAATACCCGAATCTTCCGGCGATCTTCCGCATCCATTGGGCCCATGGAGCAGACGCAGTAGCGTCCGCTCGGTCACGGGGTCACAACCATCACGGTGTCGTCTTGGCTTGCTAACTCCACCTCCCAGCCCTCGGTCCAGCCTCGGTCTGGGTCTCATTCACGTGAACAGAGGAAGGGAAATAATTCTGGATTTGAATATTAGTGCATTTTACAACTTTGAGGACCTAATGATTTAAATAAGGGCTATTAGAGTGTTCATACTGGGAAGTTGATTCACCTAAAAAAAAATTATCCGCTGAGTTACAGACGTCTCTTTCCCAATGTAAGTATATGGGGAAAAGTCTTTTTGGGCCCAATGGTGTAATGTGACGGACACGGAAGATGTAATTCCACCAATTGGCGGGTATTGCTAACAGTGGCTAACCTGGCTGGAGAAAACCCCATTAAGTTTTCCGACTTGTACTGGAACGCGGCCAACTCGGGCGTGACATCAGTCCCAGCCCCGACTTCCAATTTCCGAGGTAAATGGAACATAGCAGTAGTTCAGCCTCACAAATCTTGCTCTGACATCTATATCCATCATAATATGTCAAATGTTTGCAAATCCACATACATATACAGTATATTGAAAAAAAACCTTCATACGGGTAAAACGTGCACTTGAATAATTTGAATGAAAATTGTTCATCACACTTAGCAATAACACATTATGATCATATCATTACATTAATAGTGAATTATCACCCAGCGCTATGTGCCATATTAATATAATTGTCCATGACCTTTGTTCCTTAGCCTCTTTTTTTTTTTTTAAACAATTAAATTGTATTATAATGTTCTCATCTAAATGGATTTATGTGCAGGGGTCGGTCTGCATCGCCCTCTTTCCTTCAGGAACACATTAAATGTATGGGCTGTCAGCCAGCCTCCTGTACAGAGCTACTCCTTGTCAACACTGGTGGTCTATGATAAGACGCAACAATAACCATTCAAACACAGAGCGAGAGGATAACAATTGTCCTCCCACGGCCTTTCTCCAGTATCTTATCTCGCCATCTCTCATGCTCTCCGCACTGATAGACTACAGTGTGTTAGCCAAACCAGTAGTTCACTAATGATATCATTCAGGGCTCGAGCTATCATTCACATCCCACACAGTGGCACAGAACAAACAGCAGCCCTGACTGCATCTCATCTCTGCTTCTTCCCTCCAGATAACACACCCCGGAGACTACAGGCAATTAGGAAAGAGAGGAACACCACTCCATGTACTTGACTTGTATTGTCTTCCCCATCAAAGTTGTTTTGTTTGTGCCTGAAATTCTAACACCACAAAAGGTAGAAATTCTCAGACACTGTCCACGCTGGGCAGCGGTGGCACTCTGAAAGTCGGCTGCTACCAGAGTTGTATTTTGGAAGGCAGCGTGTGATTCCATTTCTCGCAGGTAGCCGAGGAAAGCCGACTGTGGCTTTTGATTGACCTGGGTGAGAAGCGGAGAGTCAGATAATGGGGAGACTGGGGAGGTTTTTCCTCTGTAACGGAACACTGGTATTATTATGTTTCCGTACCAAGCCGCAGAAAACAAATTCAGTTAACAGTGACTTGTAAAATCCACTGAATGTACATTGAAGCTATCTGCAAGATTTACACAAATGTTTAATTTCCTCTGAATACGTCTCTGCTGATTTCATGTACAGCAACAAACATTAACTTCTTATATTTCCCTATGCTAAGCGAGCTCGTTAAATCGAGGGAGAAAAAAGACATATACAGCCAACTTTTGCAGAGCTCGTGGCCCACGGGACTCTATGATGGCTCACAAATGGTGCCAATCCCATCTCTACCGGATTCCCTTAAGCCAGGTCTCCAGGGACCTGTTGGGAAAGAAAGTAATTTCAAAAGCAATTCTTTGCTTGAGGCTACAAGGGCCTTTTCTTGATGGATGAGGGCACTCCAACAATAAAAAGGCATGGCTGACAGAGGTAATTCTTTATTAGCAGACACGTAATGAGGATTTACTCTCTTCATCTTTCCTCTTCTTAGCCCTGCATGTCTTCCCTCCTGGCTATCACCACTCGGGATGCATTGGTTGGAGTTGGGAGTGCCAGTCCCGTTTACAAATGGTCATTTCCGAAGTGTTAGCAGCAGGTTCGGGAGGAGAGGGACAAACAAGGCAAGCAGCCAACGCTCTGCGTTTACTGTAAAGACAGGATCATAATGAGCATAGCATACTCCGCCTGACCGAGGACCATCTCCACGCTCATTAAAACACAACTGCCAAGTGACTGATCAACAAAATTTGCAGCCAAATTAGCATAGTGGGAGCGATTAACATTGAAAGACCATAACATCAGCTCCCTCTTTAAACGCACCATATAAACTATGGGAAGGCAACACAGCAGCACTGCAGTGAGGGAGGAGAAAAGACCTTCAAATGAATAAATACATTTCTCTTAGTTCATTTTGCATGCTGTCTTTTAGTATTCAACAACTAAAAAGTGTCACTGAAATTAAAAAATGTGGGCAAAACATCACATTTGCCCTTCATATTCTTGTTGGCAAACTGGGTTAACCATTATGCCAGAATGGAGTTAAGAGGCTGGGATTGTACGAGGGTCCTTCACTGCACTGCAGTTAATAAATCTGCAATCTTGGAGCCTCTCTGGACTTCTTCTGGCCGTCTTCACATCAACGTCTGCATTGAAGCGCGTCAAGCAGCGAATGCAGCATCCATAAAGAACACATCAAGTTTGCGAAGAGCACATAATGACCCAAAACATTTCACCCAAGAGTCCAAATGCATCAGATAAATGTATCACACAAACAACACACATCACTGCCTTTGCTGGAGAGCCGTCTCTATCTGTTCAGCAGTTCGCAGGATCATTTTCTTTCTATATCTGGAGCAGCGAGACAGATGGTGTTTAGGCCACTTCCGTGAACAAGCAAAGAACCTGACACATGTGGAGCAAGAAGAGCGGAGGACTACGGGATAAGCAATCTCTCAACAAGAGCCGTCTTTTGCTTCAGTGTGTCAGAGTGATAACCCGTCTCTGCTGATTGGAAGCCGTTCGCCCCCCCACCGGCAGGCGAGGCAGCGGAGACGAAGTCACCGGGAGGGAAATTGAAACTAATAGGTCTGCACAGCACTGGGACCACAGGTATGCTGTGATGGGCTGTTTGCAGCTGAATTAATGGAGCAGCAATTGCAGTGAAGCAATTACGCTTATACCCAAACAATTGCAGTTAAAGCAAACTGATTTAGCAAGGGAACAGTGAGGGTCAGTTTACAGTTTGGGGACAAAGAAAAACCAACCATCACACTAACTGATAAGTAGGGGTGGGGGGAAAAATCATTATGGCAGAGTATCGCGATATTTTGTGTGGCAATATTATATCAATACACGGACGTCATGTATCGATCTTTTATTATATTAACTATTCCCTTCTTAACAATCCGCTAATTCGCTGCTACAGGAATGAGTCCTAAAACCCAGAAATGAGTTAGCATTTTAGTACTTCCGGTTCCCTCATCTGGAAGTCAGTGGGTTTTTAGTTAGATGCATGAAAAAATGTCTGCGGTTAACACAAGCTGAAGAGATTTTAACGTTTTGTCCTATGATATAAAATACGTCAATATAAATCCCAATGTGAATTTTGAAGCTTTTTACGCATCTTAAGGAAGGCAGTTGCTAAGAAGTGGCTAAACTGACTCGTCCGCCATTACAGCCTTGTTGTGCATACTCACGCTTATGTGACCGCGGTGTAGTTCGTTTATAGCCTCACGTTAGCTTTTTACTTCTGGCGATTGCATTCACACTTGAAAAATCATAAAAAGTGGTGTTCATTTGTGATTAGATTATCTCGCTGAACAAAACGTGTAAGTATCATAATCGTTTGTTTGCCACAATGTTTATTTTCTGCAATAATCTAAAACTCAATTGAAAAATCCCATTGGCTCTTTGTCGAGGGAACCAGGGCGATGCCATCTTCCTGGTTGGCCTACAAAAATGTGTCATCCCTGGAGCGCTCTATTGTGTCTTTCAGAGGTTGTAGGACTCAGTCTTAAAGCTAGAGTGAAGATACTGGTATCATATGAAACTAGAAAACCCAATTTGTACCAACCAAGTCATGTTAGCTTGTCGGGAAGAACGCTAAACATCACTCCAAATTTACACACAATTTTGGCAAGGAAAAACTGTCATGGTTTTCAAAGGGGTCCCTTGACCTCTGATCTCAAGATATGTGGATAAAAACTCTGAGACAGATGTTGACAAACATCATACAACATAATTTGCAGTCGTCAAAAGGTAATAAATCGCAATATATCTTCTCGCAATACTCAGCACATCGTAAAATGTTTAAAATTGCAATAAGATCGTATTGTGACTTAAGTATTGTGGTAATATCGTATCGTGGGGCTTCTGGTGATTCCCACCTTTACTGATAAGTCACTTGAATGTGTCGCCGCTTGTTATGATTGTGAAAATAAAATGAAGACTTCCTCACAACATCAATATGTCCTCGTTTGGAAGGGGGGGGGGCTCAAGCTCACAAATCAGATTATATATCCACTGCAGTGATGAGGCGTGGGCTCCAATGAGTCAGGAGCTAGTGGAAATCTTTTTTTTTCGGTCTCTTTCTCTTTCAGCAAGTGCGGCTCTGTGCCTTTAGGCTGTGCTCAGACTTAGCTGGTAATTACACATGGCATCCTGGGAGTTCTGGCATGTATAATTACTGGCGTGGATAAGCAGCCTGCTGGAGGCAGGACTCAGCTTTTCCTTCGCCACAGTCGTTGAGTTGGTTCACCAACTCCTTGGCCAGCTGGACGTAGTGTGGCACTCCTCCAGCCAGATGTCACAGAGCAGGGAGGTAATCTTCTCTAATAGGAGATATGAATGAATTCCTGCCTCCTCTGCATAACGCTTACTTCCTTTTCTACAAATGTTCAGCTCGCTTTCTCCACGTCCTTGCTCTCTGATAAATATTCGCCTGTGTAATCCAATATCCTGCGCATCATAACACGGGGTGAAAAAGCCAATACGTGTCACCGGATTGATGGCACGGAGGATTTAAAAGCATTCTTCACCATCTTGTTTCACTGACTAATCGTAGCATGTCAGCTTGTGGAGTAATGTCTTCCTTTCTACGTGAAAACGGATCAAGATGGCATCCCTAAAAATACCCTCAACAGTTGTGTTACAGGATAAAAAAGCAGTTCCACGTTTAATAGATTCTATCTGGATTTTCTGCCTTCTCGTTTTGCAGCATCTCACTCAGTGTAGAGATGTCCATAAACATTAATGGGGTGTTTTACTATAGGGAGAGCCAGCATGTCCACACTCTTGCATAATATTGACTTGGAGACCTGTGGGACCAGACTTCAGAGTATCAGCGTATTTATATCTCATTTTATATCCACCTTTAAAAGCGGCAACTCCTTGCCAGAAGCCCCCCTTTCATGTTGCCTGGTGTCGACAGACAGACAAGCGGCAGTAAAATGCTAATAAATTTGACTGGGAGTGCAGCGATGCTCGCCGCTCTGATCTGAAATTCCGATTGATGAATTGGAGCACTGCGAGGCTCTCAAGGTGAGTCAGACTCCAACCAATTTATACCCCTCTTCCAAGGCAGCTCCACACCTCGCCTCATCTCTCACTGCCACTCCCATATACGTCTACACATGACATTTCATTTTCTCCTGCTTGTCATGGGGAGCCACGAGTGGGTTTGCTGCAGAAGCTGAAACAAAGTGGGAATTCAGTAGATCAGAGGATGAAGCAAACAGCAGCTCTAGTTCAGCCCCGCAACAAACACAACATGTTACCAGTGTCAGAGGCAGCTGCATTTGCTATGTAGTTCTACCAAGTATGGATAGACGTCGATCATATCCACTACAGACAGCATAATGGTTCAATAAATGGTATATCCATAATATATTTGTTAGGGATGTGAGAAAATATCAATACACATGAGTATTGTGATATTATGTTTTGCGATATTGATTCTCCAAAACACTATCTATTTTCAATTAACCAATTAAAAAATCAGACGGCCCATCGATGGACTCGGACGCTATTCTGTCTTTTGGCGGTTGTAGCAGGTTCAGTTTTAAAGCTAGAGTGAAGGTGTGAAGGCATGAAACTAGAAAACCTAAGGAATCCATTGGTACCAACCATGTCATACTTGCATGTCATGAAAGACACTCCAAAGTTATGCTAAATTTTGGGGAGGAAAAACTGGCATGGTCATTTTCAAAGGGGTCCCTTGACCTCTGACCTCAAGATATGTGAATAAAAATGGATTCTATGGGTACCCATGAGTCTCCCCTTTACAGACATGCCCATTTTATGATAATCACATGCAGTTTGGGGCAAAGACCATGCAGTTTTTGCATGCAGTATAAATGTGTTAGTTTCACCTATTCTAAAATGATCTATTTTAATGTTTCTGCATACTGGGATCCCTAAACAGTCTTAGAATTACATACATTGGGTATCACTGTAAAGCTGAGATGCTTGTGGATCCAATAAGTCCAATTGTATTCATATGTAACAATGGCAGTCCCCATAGTAGCCATTTCACATAATGACTTTTTTTAATCAGATTTGATGTGTCTTTAT
>CAKAOH010038548.1:7706-33435 GCA_916701665.1 Sebastiscus tertius
ATTTCAATAACAAAAGTTTTTGTTTCTTTTAGGTCCACTACCAACATTATTCAAATTCTCGTTTTCTACTTTATCTGCACCTGGCAATTACAGTATGGTTATGGTTAGGAAAAAAGGTCAACTATGGTTAAGGCATGCGGGTTAGGCAATTAAAACACTTTAACATTAAAAGCAAATAGTTCCAGGTCAGAAGGCAAAGGTTAATTGCAGGTTAGAATTCCAGTCTTCAGCGTTAAGATCTAACGTCTCAACCTGACCTCCCCACCCTTTTTTTCCACTTCTCTACATATAGAGCACACAACTTCTTTCATTGACACTGAATTCTGGCTTTCATGATGTGCAGAATCATCCAATATGGATGTTACTAGGCTGAATAAAAGCTATAGTTTCACATATCAGTCAATCAGCTTGAAAATGGACAAAATCACAGGGTGGAAAACAATCCCAATGACAAAGTTTGAGCGCAAAAACCATGGATGTATTATAAGAACTGGATACCGGACCCCGAAATGACGCCTATTCAGTCAAATGACAATTGCTCACCTAGCGCATACGGCAAAAAAGTTTTCTGGCTTCCTGGTTAACTTCCCGCTAGGCCCAAAGACTTCATTGTGATGACGTCACAGATATTTAAATCACTTTTCTCGACTCAAGGAAAGTTTTACAAATTTAAAACCCCTATTGATCAAAAATCCAAAATAGTAAGAGTCATAGACCATTGACCTTTGAGGTGTCCTGTTAACAGTTTTACAGACAAGTAACACCACTACAAGCATTTTTTAAGGACTTTAGTGTGCACAAAAGCTTTGCACCCATGTTTAAACTAGTAATTATTTCGAGATGATGTCGCAATTGGGCTTGGGTTTGGCACGTCGGCTCTATAACGCCCCGTAATTACTTTTAACCTTTGAATGTATTTTTGACGCCCTTGGTATACACAAACACTCACTAAACGTGGCGCATATCAAAACCTGTGAACATTGTGAGACAGCGATTTGGTTCCTATGTGTTTAGTGGGCTCCATAGTGCCCCCTAATGCGTGGAAGGCCTTAGTTGGAACATAGTTCTGTCGATATTTACCAAGTTTCGTACCAACATTGCTCTCATTATTTCGGATAAACTATATTTCCCATTGGCTTCCATTATCTCTGACCAACTGGAAGTCGGTCATTTTGAACATGGGTGCAAATCTTTCTCCTCAAACCTGGTTTGTAAAATTAAAATTAACAAACAGAATCCGAAATGGCTGACTTCCTGTAGGGAGAAAACATTGATCCAACATCAAAAGGATGTCAACTTTTTTTGCAACTCTGGTGTGCGTTTGGGAGCGCTATGGAGCCCACTGGCCAGGCCCGAGCTCAATCACGCCAGAACTATGGAATTTTGACCAGTTCTGAAGCCTGTGCCAATTTTCATGCTTTTTGGGGTGCAGGGGGATTTCTCGCTGTAATACTGCATGTGGCCACCGGAAAAAATGGAAGCAAGGCTGAGCGGTGGCGCCATATCCAGTTCTTATAATACATCCATGGCAAAAAACAACTGATTGAGTTACCATAATGTTCAGGACATTCATGATGGGACAACAACTTAACTAAGGCACCTCGTTGGTTTTTCCGAACAAAAACAAAACTAATCCATTTAGAGGCAGAGTCTCACTTGTTTAATGTTCAGGTTTTAATGTGGAGGTCTGTAACCTCCATCGTTTCTCCATTATAGATCTTGAAGTGGGTTAAGAAGTTCTTTGGCCTGTTTAGAAGTACAAACTATGTCATCCCTGACGTCTTAGCATGGAGGAGTACAAGTATGTTTACTCCAGTTAAATGACACAGGCGGACTGGCCATCTGGAGTCTTTTTTTCACTGGGAGGTTGGTGGATGTGTGGGCCAGCAGTGAGCCGAACAAAGCTTAGATCATGTCCCCACAGTGGTTTTGGATAATGGTTGTTCTGTGTAAGCCCAGCCCATCTTTCTACCCCCAGGTAATGTTACCTTGGTGAAATATAATGAGTGTCAAAATGTAATAATGAAATGTATTGTAAAATTGAAAATGAAAAGGGCAGGGCTAAGAATTTGAGAAAAAGAAAAACCTAAGGCAAAAGTGGCGTAATGCCACAAATTGATTCATTCATTTGGCAGGATTACAACAGTTTTGCTCCTTACATCATTGTGTGGTTGCATATTGTCATCACTGAGTCTAAGTACTCTGTTCTCCTGCCTTCAAGTGCCTCCGGGATTTATTCCCTCGTGGCGAAAGGTATGCCAACAAACATCCAGAGCTTCAGAATATGAAAAACAGTCAACCGCGTGTGCATTCAAGTGCCCTCTTCAATAAAGGATCATAAGCATAAGAGCTCAAAGAGAAGATGTAAAGAGGCCTGCAGCCAAGCACTTTCAACTGTAAAAGTATTGTGAACAGAGTGGAGGTAAATGAAATCATTAGGTTTGCTGCAAGGTTTTCTAGATTTATAACTTCAGACATCTGTCTCCAAATGGTACGACGATGACCAACCAATGAGGCCAAAACCAGGCCAACAATAGCGCTGCGTCAAATCAGCCTTCTCATTTATGTCGATGACACCACTGCGTTGATCAATGGGGACACAAACTGTACGGCTGTACGGCAAAAAAGTGGAAACCGGCGCAAGCCTTACAACTGCACAGTCCAATATCAACCAGCAAAGCAGTGTTATTGGCCCATTAAGTATGAGCATGCACACGTGGGAACTACCTTGTAGCAACGTATCCTCACACAACGGTTCATACGATATCTTACGAAAAGTTATTCCTCATTTTTCATTTTTCATTTTTTACGAATGTCCAGCAACATGTCAATACCCGCTCATTACATGCTGAGCCTACGGCCTTTTCAAAATAAACTTATAATAATAAACCATCTTCACGGGAAATCACTTAGTTAGTTTGGGGCAACAAAACTACTTCATTAGTTTTAGGAAAATATCGTGGTTTGGGTTAAAATAACTACGCTTGAAATACTTGCTTAGGCAACATACTACATAAGTTTAGGAAAAGATTGTGGCTTTTGGCTAAAATAACTATGGAAGTGGCATTACTTAAGTAAAGGAATTTACATGACAAATAAGTCAATGTTTGGGTTAAAATAACTACGCTTGAAATACTTGGTTAGGTATGAGCAATAACATTACTTGTTTATGTTTAGGAAAACATTGTGGTTTGGTTTAAAAGAATTACAGAAGTGGTGTTACTTAAGTACAGAAGTTCTGTAACAAATAAGTCAACGTTTGGGTTAAAATAACTACGCTTGAAATACTTGGTTAGGTTTAGGAAAATATTGTGGTTTGGGTTAAAATAACTACAAAAGTAGTGTTACTTAAGTACGGAAGTTACGTGATAAATAAGTAAATGTTAACTTCTGGTTTCACACGGGATACAAACACCGGTCTTCTTGGCGAAAGTCCAGTGTTTTTTGACCACCCATCCATCCCAACCTCCCACCTATGCTGCATTTGTTACTCTTTATACAAATATTACAGAATTTCAGTGGATTACTTTTCGTAGGTATAGCTACGAACAGTGTATGTGACCAGCCTGAGTATTGTGTGGTGTAGTATCTACCCTGAAACAATCAAAACAGGGGAGAGAATCCATAACTTTGTACACCCATGGTTACTTTCTGAGTTGTAAAATCCTGCCTCAATGGAGTACAAACTGCTGTGCATTGTGCTGATATCAGAAAGGCCTTTAAACTAGTCTTCCTGGTTTGTGTTTCATCTTCTCACTGGTACCTGTGAGCAACACGCCCACACCAATGCAGACCTTTTGTATTTTTTTTTTACTGGGCTATTTTTGATGTGAAGGTGGCCTAAGAGGGTACCAAACAACTCTACATGTGCTCTGGAGTAGAGGACACACTGAAACAAATGTATGCCTCTGGATTCAACTTCAGTGGTATTACTGAAATCATTGTGTGTTTTGAGTCTCAAAAAACAACCTGAACAAAGCCTATTGTTGCATCAGGATCTTAGGACTCCATATGCTCATAGGTGGAGCAACAAGGAAAACAAAACAATAAAAACTATCGGCTTATGGAACTACAAGGGTTCTGATTTCAGGCAGCATGCCTTTGTCAGTTTGTTACAGATGTAGGCTCACCCAGGCCTTTAAATAGGCCACACCCACTGAGGCAATCACCAGGGGCAATCATGACAACAGGTTACAGGTGTATCCAGCCTGAAAGAGAGTGGATCACAATTTGTGTGCAATTTGAAATAAAGAGATAAAGCTACGAGAAGGGGTTAAACCTTTTTTCAAAAAGGAGTAATGTAAAACCATGTAAGTACTGTTACAGTTAATAAAACTATTGAAGCTGGGGTAGGCAGGTTGGAGCACATATGATTAAAAAAAAAGTTATTTTTATAAAACGGTCCCTATATCCTGACAGTAGTGCATGAGACAGGTAATCTGAAAAAAAATCATGTGCATCTGTGTCCTCTGGTGCTCCTAATGGCATCTGCAAGATTTCACAGACCCGAGGAAAACAAGCAGTCAGAGCTGAGCTAGAGCCTTTCTGTCTCTGAGCAGCGGTCAAACACTCGCAAACTCCGATTAAATGGTCAAACTAGGCAACGCTGATCAAATATGAATCAATATTCTGTTACTGTGATGCCTATTTTTCTATTTTTCTAGTTTGTGACCTGGCAGCCATGTTGAAATCAGTTGAGGAAATACCAAGCACCACCCATCAGCCGGAGCAAACTTTCTCATTTTACAGCTAAACAGTACACTACAAGATGTTTCTGAAAACATTTGAGGCGAGAAATATGCATTACAGTAACAGAATATTAATCCATATTTGATCAGTCTAATTTAACCGTTTGATCGGAGTTTGCGAGTGATTGACAGCTGCCACCGTTGAATGAACAGCCAATAGGAACGCTCTCTCTCTGAAATGACCTGTGATTGGCCAAAGTCTCCCGTCATGGGCTAGATTTTTCTAAAGCCTGAAAACAGAGCCATGAGGAGGTGCAGAAGTCTAGTTTTCTCTCAGAACACTTGAATTACAATATGCTGAAAGGTTGTTATGGAATTTGTACCCAATGATGCCAAAAATATTCTGCCTATTGCAGGTTTAGTGGAGCAACAGTTTGAGCTTTTTTTATATCTTTGGCTTTTGAGTATAGAAATCTTATTTTGAAGTTGTATTGGAAATGCTAAATAAACATGTTTTTTATCTACTTGATGATCTGCGTTGAGATAATAAATCAAGTCTCAGCTACCAAATAATCTAAATCTTGGTGTATTTAGGGAAGTAAATTATTTTGTTCACACAACATAGCTATTCTTTAATCTGTTTTTACTTTTCATACTACAACATAAAAAAGGCGAGTATTACGGGTAAGTATTCTTGGCACTTTTATTTCAGAAACGTCAACTTACGATTTAAGTTAATTTTCCAAAATGTGGTGTTGTGGTGTGTAAGATATAATTCAGAGAGGTAAATATTTCAATTATTTATTCATTTCAGTAATTTAGGAACATTTTTGTTATTTGGTTAAAATGGCCCTTAAAGTCCTAACAGTATTTATTTTTAGAATTTATTTATGATTGACATTGTGGATAATATTGTTTTTAAGTCTTTTTTTTTAGTTGGGGGACTTATTTTCCTCTTCCTGCACTTTACTTCCCATTCTTTAATGGCATTTGTTTGGTTTTAACTCCTGCAAATACATAGAAAACACAACAAAAATAGTGTCTTTTGTATTCATTCAGCTATTTTCTGCCAATTGTTACACATAATTGCCCACTACACGCTATTACTCACTGTGTTTTGTAGGGGATACATGCTGGGAAAATTACAAAATAAGGAACATTCAAAAAATAAACAGCATGAATGTTAAAAAAACATGTTTTAATTTCTGAATGTGGTGTTTCAGAGAGAATACAGCTGTGATCTACTTCCATGAATGTAATTGCCTCCCTGGGTGTGGCACTGACTTACTTTGTACCATTTGTCCTTTGTTTCATAGGATTTATGTCTTTCGATGTGGCCCATGTTAAGTATCTTATTGCTTATTTATGAAAGGCATATGCTGTGGTTCACAAGTTTTCTGCAAAATATCTCCAACTTCACTGAAACAGGAAATGCACTGTTGAATTCATCAGTCACTGTGGCTTCAAATGAAAGCAAATGAAGCACAGAGTGGATATTCATTGAAGCTTGGGCATGTTAGACAGCCTTTGTTCTTTCAACAACAGGCTCATTCTGTGCACGCAAAGCCAAACATATTATTCCAGTAGTTAAATCACTTCATTGGCTCCCACTGTGCCGTACAAAACCATCTTCAAAATTTTACTTTGTGTCTGTGAATTGAATGTGGGTTCCTGTCTGTCTTTGGGTGAGAGCACATTCATTGCAATGTAAAGCATGTGGGGTTTACTTGGCATTAAATATGCTATCTAAATCACATTGCCTTGCTTTAGTTTCAATATACGCGGGCTGTTAAACATGCTGGTTTCACTGCCAACTATTGGTGGATATTGTCCTTTTCTTTTCTTTCAAGGGTTGTCAAATAAATCTGACTGGGAAACATGTCAGTAGAGAAGCAAGTTGGAATGGGTGGTTGCACCTAAGGACAAATATAGAAAGGCACCGGTGCATAGGATTAAGTTATATTGTTATGTTTTGAGTTATGATACAACTCCTTCCATACGTATCATTACAAAGGATTGGAGTGTTACGGATTTAAAGTATGGAGATTTGTTAGGAACTGGAAATATAATAATTTTGGGTTATGCTATCCTCACTGTCAAAACACTGATGGGACATAATAAGAAATATTTTCTTTAACCCTAATCATAATTCAAGATGTGACAGGACAAAACCAAAAGTTTCCATTGATCCACTGTTGCATCAACCCAGTCTCATGGGAAGGCGTAATAGCGCAACGTTCCAAGGACATTCCGCATGTCATGACAACGCATTTTAGCCTTTTCGCGTGTCATTGTATGCCTCTTTTCACATTTTTACATCACACAACAAAACTACTGTAATGGCCACAGTTAGGTTTTGGCAACAAAAGAACTTAGTTAGGTTTAGGAAAAACTTCATGTTTGTGCTGAAAGCTCCAGTCAGTACCTTTGAACAAATATAATAATAGAAAAAATAACTTTTATAAAACTGTCACTATATTCTGACAGTAGTGCGTGAGACAGATAATCCGTGAAACAATCAGTTCCTCTATGTGTTCTCCTGTACTCATAATGCATAATTGCTCAAAGTGACCGACTGCAGCGTTAAGTATGTAAACTTAGTAAAATATGTACAGAAACAACGTAACATAAGTACAGAAAACATGTCACAAACGTCACCAAAAATAACTTCACAACACTTCGGGACACGGACACTTGGTTGAAAGCCCTGTGTTTGTTGGACCCATCCACCTCCCCTTTCGCCCACCATAAGCAGTCTCTCTCGCTTTTTATTCTACGTCACTAGCTCTGAGTGTAGCATATTTACGCGGATGCATTTACATTGCAGTCAGTACACAACATGGCATACAAATGACATGCCAAAAGCAAGAACAGCGCTCTTATTGCACACAAAATGTAGAACATTGAGTCATTTTTGGAATGAAAAAATTTCAAATAAACAATAACGTGTACAACAGCCTTATTTTTAGCTTAGAAACCATACAACCATTTATAAATGTATCCAGTGAGCCCCCACACATAAACATGGTATATTTAGATAAAAATATAAAGATAAACCTAAGCAAAAATTGCAGTTACAATGTTTCCACACAACAAAGATACGCTTCATTTTATGCAGCGTATGAGGGAAAAAATCTGTTGAGTAATATTCAGCAGTTATCACTGAGGCCACCCCTGGTTCTTTACTTTAAAACCTTGTCAGACACATTTAACTCCTCTCTCTGGTACAGTGTTACACGCCCATTTCCCTCCCTGTCTAAGATTAAAAAGAATTCTTGCTACAAGTCACTTATAAAAAGGACACCCCATCATTCACAGCGTATTTCTGATAGAGAGCCAAACCATGCTCAACTTTATGATTCAGTCTCACAGTGGATGATTTGTATCCTTCAAAACCCATCTCCCCGCCGCCCGTCACTGGAGCTTTAGCACCGCTTGTCAGAGGAAGTTCTATGACTGGATGGAAGCGCTGCCCTCCGACGACACAGCTTCTCAATTGGTCTCAGTTGTTTCCAAGATGATTCAGAAAGGCTTTTAATAAGGAAATCCAAAGAGCTCACGGGCTGCACGGGTAACTTCAAAGCGAGGTTAATATGGATCCTCTGAGCATTTTCCGCGCTGCCACAAACTTTACACAAGCTGAAGAGCAGACAGAATTATTCTCTGTCAAGAAAAACTCACTTTTTCAGGCTATAAAATGTATATTTCTTTTTCTTGCTCTTAGAACCTCAGGGCAAGTTTGGTAAAAGAATACCGCGGTAAGAAAAAAAATAAAAACATAAAGAATGACTAAACAATAAATGCAGAGATGGATGCTGCCCCGAGGCTTAACCTCCTGTGTCAAACACCACGCGCGTACATGATATCATAACTATCCCTGCAACTCGTTTTGATCCTGAAAAGCTTATATATAACCCATTAATCCGAGTTCAAAAGGAAAGCACTTCAGCCCGAGGCCGCGGTCAAAAAGTAAAAAAATGTGGTTTTCCTAACCACTTTTTCTCGACCTTGATGGAAAACGTCATGAGGTCAACCGTGGTGTTCAGAGAATCCGACTGCGCTTATAGGCTCCGTAATGATGCTGCGATGGTGGCAGGTGTTAGTGACGCAGGTCTGCCATGGTGAAACTACAATGGTCCCAAGATGGACTTCAAAAGGTGCATGTTCACCCTGTGCGGTGTTAAATAGCTCTTTCAGTGACAGGCTGCTTCACCCACGGTGTGTAAGAGAGAAACCGCAGGTCCTTCTGCTGCTGGAACACTTTACATCAATATATAATAAAGGATTATCTTATGTAACGTAGACAACCGGTAGAAATATATATATATATATGGAAATGTTATTAATTATTGGACATGTTTATTGATGATTATTTGTTTACTGACAGTTTGCTAAATGTTCACTGTTCATTTTATCTGTTATTATTGTTTTGTTATTTTACTGAGGTATTTGTTATATGCAGGGCTGGCTCTAGCCCTTTTTATGCCCTAGGCAGAATTCAGAATTGAAGCCCCAGAACCCCCAACCCTAGCCCCGTAAATTGCAACACACATCAGACATCACAATGGTTTTAAGGCTAAAAATTTAGATTTTTATTTTCATAAATAACTGTATTTATTATAATATAAATAAACAATTGGTCCCTGATGTTGTTGGCTTAAAAATGTTTAGTCAGTTTCACTACAATTTACACTTTTATTAACAAATAAGTGCGGCCGAGGAGATGAAAAAGTATAAGAAAGAGAGTTACACGGGTGAAAAGTGTATTTCTTTCTTTCTTTATTTGTTCATTTGTCAACTCAATGTCGTAAATGAGGAAAGGCACCCACCGGTAATTATTATTATCATTATTATTATTATTATTATTCATTTTTATTTTAGAGGGCAACCAGCATCCCCCAGAAGGTCGCGCCCTAGGCGACCGTCTACATGGCATTTGCCATAAGCCGGCCCTGGTTACATGTTTGAAATGAATAATAAAATAAAAAATAAAGTGAAACGAAATGGTTATCACTGTCCTGTCATATTTATCAACACGAATCCCAATTAGTATATGACTGTATGAAAATAATATGAAATATAAACATATCTATGCATATCTATATCTATGTTTCCATGAACAGCAGGATGGTGCTTTGCTTTAAATGTTGCGGCCGCAAGGAATTGTGCGACGGCATTATCTCCTTTCCTTTGGCAAAGGATGGTCCAGTGTATCCTATCCTGAAGGAGATAAGAAAGGAAGCATTGAAGCACCTTTCCTTAGAATTTAAAGGATTCAAACAGCTCTTATCATAGCTGCTACTTGGATACTTCCAGTTTCATTTCATACCATTAGGAACCTTCCTAAGAGAAAAGGACTTTTTGACCGCAGCCCTATAGAATAGGTGAGCAGCTTTACTTTGAGAAAAAAAAATGCTAGAGGTCCATGTGAACGTCTAGCAGCGTGAGTGCAATCTATGCAATTTCCCTTCCGTCACCAAGATGGAGCGAGAACAGCTGCCTTTCAACGCACTATCTGGGCCCGCAGCTGACAGAGACATCAAAATCCTGACACACACACTATATTGCACATGGCAAATTCATGACATGTGCACATGCTGCCAGAGATGAAAGCCATGAGTCTGGTGGTACAAGGCATGTGGGAATAGATGTACAGTAACGAGAGCCGTGAGGCCTGGCTTAATGAGGGGGGATTAGTGAACCATGATAGGGGCTCTGGTGCGCAGCTGGAAGAGGCGGCGGCGAGGCTGGGTAGTGGCGAGGGGCTGGATGGATGAGGGAGTTTGTCAGGTAGAGGACGGCCTCACCTCAGCTCCCAGGAACCTCTTCCGTGAGACGGAGAGAGCGTCGACCGATAGATGAAGCCAGATTGTAAAAGCTGACAAGTGCAATCAATAGATCGCGCTGCGAAATTAACTCACTATCATCTTTTTTTGATATCCCGTCGAGATGGGACAGAGGAGGAAGGCAATTCCCAGGTTCAACAAACGTGACACGTCTTCTCAGCACCGCAAATGTTCATCATTAATTTTTCAGCACAAACATTAAGTGACCTTCGAGCGCTTTATGAATCTATTTCTAGTTAATTGCTTAATTTTCCAATAATATGCTATCAAGAGGCCCTTTACTGCTTTGCTATTCCCATCATAGCAGATGGGACAGATGGGTACAGATATTTTTGGGAGCCAGACTTCAGTATTAAGGACCAATAACTGTGACATATTTGTCTTGTTTATTGGGTTTTGTTCACCGCTTTGACTGCTATCTCTGTATTGCTCTCGTGTGGCGAATTCTCCGACATCCAGTGGCGAGATTTATCCTTCAGTACTGACTATCTCTGAATCAAATTTGAGGCTGTCCAACACCCTGACACCCAGTCATGCATTTCTGCTAATGTGCTGTATCTCGTGAACACCAGGGAGTGGCACGGCGAAGGTCATCCAAGCGTCCTCCAGAAATAGCCGGTTCTAGAGGCTTGGTTACGTACTGACTACTCACAGGGCTAGTTGGCGAACTGCAGAAGCTGGCGAGGTAACCGCTAACATTTTAGCAAGCTGGGAACATGCTAGCACTAGTCAGTGATCTAACTTTTGTTAAACAGTGACCCTTACCGAAACAATGGTGAATTCTAAAAGGTAGAGTAACAGTAACCCAAGAGAGGAGTCATAAAGTCAATAAACTGACTCTGTAGTGTAGGTTGTACAGCAGTATATCGTATATCTGAATTTAGCTAACATTAGCCATCAATTTTGTAGTACTCCAGATCGGTCTTGGTCTCGAAACCTTCAAGAGCACTTTTTGAAGGTCTTGACTCGGTCTCGCCCTGCTTTGGTCTCGGTCTTAACTTGGTCTAAAACCCTCAAAGTTTTGGTCTCGTCTCAGTCTTGCCCTGCTTTGGTCTCGGTCTTGACTCGGTCTCAACCCCTTAAAGTCTTGGTCTTGGCTTGGTCTCACACTCCCATGGTCTTGGTCTTGACTTGGTCACAACCCCTCAAAGTCTGGTCTCAGTCTCAATACACTCTGGTCTTGGTCTTGACTTGATCTCAGTTTAGGTGGTCTTCACTACAACACTGTAAGCCATCATACTGGTCAAACCAGGCTAAGTAAGTCTATAGCAGAAAAATCGCTGTGTATTGACATGAGCAACGGTGCCACTTTCAATAGTAAAAGGATGATTGTGTTTCATTTTGTATGAATTGCTTGGTCTCACTACTATAGACTCCTGCCACAGCACTTTCTAAAAAACTCTTTTGTGGATCAGTTTGAACTCCAACAGAGAAGGGCTACATAAAAGTGGAAGGGAAGCTTCCTCCGTTTTGGACTCTATGCGTCTCCGTTTCCTCAAAGGTTAGCACAGTCAAGACAGTTTGAAGTTGAAATCAACACAAAAGACTACTTCGCCACCAAAAGCAAATCCAGATGTCGACAATTCCGTTGAAACAAATTGATTCTGATTGCTCTGATTATTGATTTGGCTCCCTTAAAGCAGCACTTTAGTGAGGAATAGCATTTTCATAAAGTTAAGGGGCCTTGTTAGAAATCGGCAAAGTCAAAATCGATGCAGCCAAGGGATAAAATGTCTTGACTTTAAGTTCCTAATATGGGCCTAGCGCCGAAAAAACCCTTGATAAAACTGCATAGTGTAGCCTACACCATCTTTTTTGGATTGGGTAGGAGAGAGACTGGAAATGTGGTTTTACTTGGCAGACATATTTGGATCAACTTTCTGTCTCTCCTCTCTCCCAGCCAATGCTGGTCTCTTATCTATATTCAATGGATGCAATTAAGTAAGCTAAGTCTAGGTTCACAATAGACCATATGACATGCACATGACTTGCTATAATTAGACTCCTGGAAAGAGCTTCATTTAAGACAATGAGCTTTACACATGACATTTCACTTGTCAGCAGGCCATCGCATATAGTTTGCAGACATTTATCCATCCAAAGGACTGCGGTTTTACTGCAGTGTTTTATCGTTACCTTATGTCTCATGGTGATGATGATTGCGGAGATGTTGTTGACGGAGGAGGTCTCTGCCTACACTAGTTTCTTTGCCCTAGATTTCATAAAATGTTCCTTTTAGTCTAACTGCCGTTGCCTTTTTACAGTATGTGTGTCTGCCATTCTGGCAAGCAATTTTTAGTCTTTAGAAGAGAGTTCCATCAGTCCCAGAGAGAAAAACCTTACACGCACACCGTCAAACACGTCTCTGACATTTTTGGGGAAATCAACCCAATTTGCCTGGCAGATTGCGCTTTTATTTCAATCATTGTAGTGCATTTTGCCGGGGGTATGGCGCCTCCTTGCCATCACTTACCTGAACTCCTTATCTGTTTTCTTCCCCTGAAAGCAAAATTGAAACAAGCACGGATTAACTCAATGTCACGGCAGCTTTGTCCCTGGGATAATGGGCGACAATGAGCTCTGCAGTGACAGCAGTAAATGATGCCAATTTTCTCAGAGAAAGGGAGAATGATGGAATGAGAAAAGAAGAGAGGAGTTTGGGGGGGAGATAGCTTAAGACTCTAATCCAACTTAAGTAAATCAGAACGCTCTGGGTTTTGCTGAGCGTTTGTCCTGTTGAAGTGATTTATATCATCCAATCATTGTGGTGCAGCCAGCGCCAAATGCTGACTGGAGATATGTGACAGAATGGGTTTAAGAAGATTTGGTGAAGAATGTCACATTTGTGTGAAAAGAAAATTTGACATGTTTTGTCTTAAGGGGATAAAAAGTTTGGATGAAATTTTCCTTCACTGCTAAGTATGAAGTCCCTATTCATCAACACATGCCCAGTTAACCATTAGCTCCAGTGCTAAATGCTAACTTAAACGTTCTCTATAGGTTTATCCAATGTAAGACTAGTGGTCTTTTGTAGGTTATTAATCTCTCAACTAAATGTCAAAGTGCTAGCCAAAACAGCTACTTTGTGCTCATTTTAGAGTTTGATTAAACTTCACAGCAACATGAGCAAGAGAACATTCATACCCAGTAGCGATATGAAGGGGGCCATCCTCCTTGTTAGCAAAATTACCAAAATGCATCCCCCTTGTTAACCTGCCAGCCTCCCTCCCCATCCCCAAATAGCAAGTAAAGTATTCTCATACAACAGTAAGTATATCTTATGAAAATGTATTTTCTAATTTTCCATGCGTTTTCCAGCGTCAATTTACACTCCAGTCTTTTCAAAATAAAGTCCAGTCTTCACAGGAAAGACCTTGGTTAGATTTAGGTAACAAAACTACTTTGTTAGGTTTAGGAAAAGATCAACGTGGTTAGGCTTAGGCAACAAAACTACTTGGTTAGGATTAGGCAACAAAACTACTTGGTTAGGCTTAGGAAATAAAAGTACTTGGTTAGGATTAGGCAACAAAACTACTTAGCTAGATTTAAAGAAATATGATTGTTAAGTTACGCCAGATTGAAAGTGGCAACTACGGAAAGTACGGAAATTCTGTGACAAAAACTACTCAGTTAGGTTTAGGAAAATATTGTTGTTTGGGTTGAAATAACACTGGAAGTTGTGCAACTTAAGTATGGAAGTAACACGACAAAAACTACTTAGTTACGTTTCGGAAAAGATTGTGGTTTGGGTTAAAATAACACCGGAAGTGGCAGAAATTAAGTGACGTATAAATCAATGTCAACTGGTGGTTTCACACGGGATACAAACAGTGGTCTCCTGGGCGAAAGTCCGATGTATTATGACCCACCCACCCATCCCGACATCCTCCCTACACGGCGTTCGCCGCTCTCTATACTTCTTTGTTCACAATTCCGTGGATTACATACAAATTGATTTTGTGGTATATATACAGATTACAGTGCATTTACATTCGGTAGGTATTGCTATGAACAGTGTATGAGACCAGTCTGCAGAGAGAGTGCAGGGGCAGAGGGTTTATTAGTTGAATAGTCTGCCTGATTCATTGACCCTTTATCTGACTGAGGTTTGTGCAAGTTAGAATCTATTGCCCCGACCATGGCTCTGAAATATCAGTAGCCTAACTGTGCTGTGTATAAATGAATCCATGGCGCTGTCCGTGGTACTGAAGTAGCAGACGGATTTGTATGTGCGGCTTTTTCTCGCCTTTCTGTCAGTTCTGTTTGCAGATCTCTATATATTCATATTCTAGCTCCCAGTCATTAGCAACGTCCATCACGGATGATGATATGGTGAAAACCTTGACATTTTAATTCCGTAAATGAAAAGAAATGTATCCATTGCATGGTGTGTTTCAACACGGTATAATCTACAGCTCTCCAGGTGACCTTTTCATAGCTGTCAGTGTCCTGCTATTTTCATACATTTCATGTAAATTCTGTTTATTGCCTATAACCGCCAGAGTTCCAATCTAAGCTCATGATAAACCTTTAAAGGGGACCTATTATTCTTTCGTGCTTTTTCCCTTTCCTTTAGTGTGTTATATAGTTTTTGTGCACGTAAAAGATATGCAAAGTTACAAAGACCAAAGTCCACACCAAAGGGAGTTCCTGCTCCTGAACTGTCTGAAACATCTTGCTTGAAGTCCCGCCTTTTCTTCTGTAACAAGGTGATGTCACCAAGTAACGTATTTGCATAATACCTGCCCCAGCAGCTAGTTTGGCACGCCCTCAAACAAACCTATTTAGAGCGGAGCTCCAGTGTAGTCCGAAGAGTTAGGAGGTCAAATAGAGCGTTTCAGAAAGAGGGTGAAAAGAGGTTTAGCAGCACAGCCGGTATAATAAAAATAAACCATTTTTTAGAACATTTAAGCATGTAAACATACATACAACCGCATAAGTAACAAGGCTACTCAGAAAAATCAGGTTACAAAGTGGGACAATATGTCTACATCAACACACACAGTTACTTTAAAATCTATGTTCGCATTCTCCAACCCGGCCTTAATTTGAATAGCTTAAGCATATTGCATGTTGGAGGGCTGCTAGTTATTTAGACTTAGAGAGGCTACTTTGTGTCAGTTTTAGTCTGACATTGAATCTTTTTATACCAAGAACGTATATGTAATAATTTTTCATTACCCAGCACCGCCGTCAGTGTTAATTTCCCTGTCCGAAGTCTTTGTCAAGCACATACTTGTAGGAAGTCCATTAGAAATCCAGTTACATATATACAGCACATGGCCAAGAAATTGTCAAGAGAAATCTATGTGGGGTTTCTCATAAACATGACGTCGGTTGAAGTGAAAGCTGACTTTGTGTACTCACAGTAACAGGAACAGTCGATTGGTCAGGTCAGGTATCCAAACACATAATGATTCATGTCAAGAAGGTGGGGTCTGATTCGTACAACACCTCTTCTTGATAGTTGTCACATTTGATCTCTCAGATCACCTATAGAAGGAAGAGGCACAGTAGGACAAGTTAGTGAAAGGACGTCATGGGTGATGGTTCATATCACAATAACCTGCAAGCTGCAATGTTATAGGAACATAAAAAAACATAGGAAAGAAGAAGAAGAAGTAGTTTATTAATCCGGGGAACATTTCAGTGTCATTTCTATGAGGAATGATTTTAACTGTTTTAGATTTTCTGCAAAACAAACTGTGGGCCTTTGCAATTTCAAGGCATTAAATAGAGAAATGCATGACATTTAAAGTAAAAAGAACTCTTTTTGATTTGGCCTGTCATGCATCTGTTACCAGGAGCATATGGCTGGCCATGACCAAAGTGGAATTAAAACATCAAACATTCTAAATGCGCTTTAGAGTGCAGGAAGGAGCAGAAAACATTTTTTGGGGCTTTTGGTTTGGTAATCATACCCTTCTGAATCTTTGATTTCAGTCTCTAGAATTAAAGGATAATAAATCAGTTTGGAGTAAATATAAAGATAAGGACACAGGCAGGCACAGATTCAAATCCATGATGTTTTTCAGGCAAGGTTTCAAAGGAAAAACTCTGACAAAAACTGTTTCTACGTTAGTTAGTTTTTGTAGGACAGAGCTGGTGTCTAATAATACAGCATTAATACATCTCCCCATTAAAATTCTGCGACCATGTCAGAGCACATGTCCTCCCAAAACCCCACTGCTGTTTCTCATCCTAATGGCTGAAGATAAAAAGCACTCAGAGAGAGAAAGGTATACACAACAAGGTTTCATAATGTTTATTTTGGTAAAAAAAACGGCGTGTTCTGGCTCCAGGCTGCGCCGACCGAGGTGAATAAACAAAAGCAATTTTGAAGTCTCGATGCAATTAGTGCTCTCTTTACAGAACAATGCATCTTTCTAGCTAAAACAAGGCTCTTTTCAAGGTCTGCATCTGCCAGACGTCTGTCTTTGCCAAATCAGACGGTCGGGGTAGAACACCAAATGACACAGAATCCGACTGGCTTGACAGAGAAGATGCTGCAGTCTTGTGGCAATGGACAAGAGACACCAAATTAAATTGTGTCAGTGTGATACTACAGGATAATAAGCACTGTGTCACAGCGGTCTAGCATAACGAAAAAGCAGATTGCTTGATCTCTGTTGTTTGCACTTTCTCCCATTAAAAACCAGCCCGTACCATCATGGATGGGCAGCTTATTTAAAGGGTCTGTTCACCTAAATTACAAAAAAATAACTATTTGTCTAAAATATTAATACAAATATTACTTAACAATGCAGTAAGCAGCACACACAGAACAAAAAGAGCAATAATCTTTGTATGCAAAGAGTTTTCCCTGTGATGTATTTAAATGTAAGGTATGGAATGGGTGTTTATCGGCTCTAACATAAACTTCCATCGTTAGCACGGGTATAGATGATGACTTTGTGCCTGGGATATGGTGTTCAGTGTTTTATCACAATAACCAACACATTTTCACTCTCAGCTCATCAAACACCGGTCTCCTGGTGGAAAGTCTTGTGTTTGTCTGATACCGACACATTCTTTTTTGTCCGTATGAGATTCACCGTGCTTTCAACTGACTTCATTGTAAACCCACCTGCTTCATTATTAGATTCTCAGAGCAACTGACGTACTAAAAAGAGCGAGAAAGTCTGCATATAGGCAGGGAGGGGAGGCTATACATGCACATGACTGTCATCCAGGGGACCGCTGTTCATGTCCCATGTGAAACCAAGTGAACATTGACTTATTTTACCTTAGTTTAGTTATGTAACCTCTGTACTTAAAAGGGACTGTTTGTAACTTCTTACACGTATAAATCAATCCAGGTCAGTGTCCCATGCCCGCTCGCGTGTGGCTACGCTGTTCAGACTCAGACTCCAACACAAACTACACGGAAGCACCAAAACCACAAAGTTATATCTAGTGAAGCCCGTCTGTTAAACAGTGTTGGCCGCGGTCGGAGGACGCGGGGGAGACCGTAGCTTTGGTCTCCAGGGCCAGAGTCTCTGCTGTACTCTGCTCCTCTGCTCCTCTGCCTGCCTTCACTCACACAATGCACTCGTTCTCGCTCTCGCGCTCCACCTCTACACGTGCATGCGCGCTCACTCCACACTGCAGAAGAGTTTGTTTAGCTCTGAGAATATCTAGTGAATGTACAGTGGATGTTTGTGCAGAAATAACAGCTGCAGCTCCTCCAGACCAACAGAGGTTTCCCGTGTCTTGTGAAGTGACGGGGCTCCGCAGCGAGAAACGTTATCGTCTCTGACCGGGTGCCGGTGTCTCCCCTGTCCCCTCTGGCCGCGGTCGGGAGGCTGAAGCAGGAAAAGCCAACACTAGGATCAGCATTGATTCATGGAGAGACCTCTGTCTGGTCAGCTAACATTACTGCCAAGCAGCTGAAATATAGAGTGATATTGTGGTTTTAGCTGACGTATGTCGCCTCACTGTTTTGACCGATGCTCGTTCATGTCTATTTAGAGCTAACCAAATACTTTTGTTGAGTAAGTAAACCTAAGTTGGAAGTGTATTATGAAAAGACACTAAGCCTGTCACACTGTCCCTGACACGTCCAAAATGGATGCTTTAGGGTTACCTAGAGCATCAGTTTGATTAAATATTTGACAAGTTGGGAGTGAGAATGTGTTGGTAAGACTGGAAAAAAACGACCCTTCATGGGTACAAATTGTCCCGAAATCAAGCTTTTCTGATCTCTAAACGAGGATAAACCGAACAGGTTGAAAAGACAACAAGACGTCAAACCATTCCTGTTGTTATGTCATGTGATTTCTGCCTCTGTGACAAGCTGCAGAATATCCTCCCAAAATCCCATTGACAAGCTCTCTCTCTCTGCAATGCGGGGTGTTACTAAGCCACGGAGATTTCCTGACTTCCATGGTTGTAGCGGTTAGCCGCTGCCAAGTACACCTCTGCTTTGATTCTGGCAACACAATATGCTTAACGAGATTCCCGAGCCTGCGAGCGGCTCCTCCACCTACAGCAGCCAGAGTGCCCACACTGCCTTGTGGTGGGCTTAACGCTGTTTGAGTGCAAATGGGCATGAAGCTGTAAAAGTTCAACCGAAATTCAGACAGTTACAATTTCATGCTGTGTAATTGAGACGCTGCTGTTGCGTGTCGCATAGGTCATCAAACAGCTGTCACTCTAGATTATGGTTGATGTAACAAGGGGGAAACACTGGGAAAGGTTTTCTCCGTGTGAACATGCTGTTCACTTTTTTTTCACTTTTCAGGATCACCCACCCTTTAACCCCTACCATTACCGACTCTTTTTTAGAGGGTGGGGGGCAGAGGATGTTCAGGGGTAGATAAAAAGTCAACATAGATGGTGTACAACATCTGAAAGCTGGAAACCTGGAGATTAATTTGAGTTGCAGCTCAGCACCGTGTGTCAGATTGTTCTAGTCATTAATAAGAAGTAAACATGTATTTAAAAATTAATTAAAATTAATTGTAAAAATGTATAAGAGCATAGAACATGTTGATTGCACATTAAGACACCAAGACCTTGAGGAACACCATAGAAGAAGCCATGCCGTGATTTGGTATCAACAACTGTTGACATTTGGAGATTTCTGCAAGAAAAAACACTAAATAACGCTACGAAGTTACGCTCAATTTTAGCGAGGAAAAACTAGCATGGCAATTTTCAAAGGGGTCCCTTGACCTCTGAATTCCAGATATATGTGAATGAAAATGGGTTCTATTGGTACCCACGAGTCTCCACTTTACAGACATGCCTAATTTATGATAATCGTGCAGTTTTTTAATTGCAGTATAAATGTGTTATTTTCACCTATTCTAAAATGGAGGGTTTGAATATTTCTGCATACTGGGGTCCCTAAACAGTCTTTAAATGACATAAATTGGGTATGACTGTAAAGCTGAGACTCTTGTGGATCCAATGAGCCCAATTGTATTCATGTGTGATGATGTTAGTCCCCATAGTAGCCATTTCATTGTAGTAAGACTATTTTTTAAACTTGACGTCACGTATACAATGACCTGTGTTGACCTCTAGGATAATCACAGCCTCATGAAACTTTACAGCCACAAACTAGAGACCTAGAGCATTCAGAGAATGGATGGTTTTCCTAGGTAGATTGACAATAAGTGGGTTTGTGAGCAGTTTCCAGAACAGAAGCAGTCACCATCCAATCACCAAAAAATGAAATTCTTGCAGAAATCTCCAAATGTCAAAAGTTTTTGATACAAAATAGCAGCATGGCTTTTTCTGTAATGTTCTTCAAGGTCTTGGTGTCTTAATCTTGTATTTTGGAGGGATTATTGATCATTTCAATTCTCAAGTGGTAAAAAATTGTAAAAATTAGCAACTGATCTTTGTAAAAAATGGTATCAACCCAAAAATGATACATATAATAGAGCATGGGAATGACCATCGTATACCTCAATCATAATGTTCTACACTCTTATGAACTATTTTGTTTCATTGATTTCTTCATTAATTAATACCATTTTATTTCTTATTAATGACTAAAACAACTTGACCCACAGTGCTGAGCTGCATCTCAAAATGAATCTTCAGTTTCCCAGCTTTCAGATGATGTACACCACAACTAAGGGGTTAACGTTATGATACAGTATATACAGTAGATTCATCTGTTTTTATTTCACACCCAAAATGCTACAATACCTCTGCTGTGGCTGTCAGATTCCTGATGTACAACAAGCATTGTGAAATAAGACACGAGTGCCTAAAAAGGAAATTAATGAAGCTGTGTGGTCTCTGAACACTTTATTGGAAAGAAGTTGCGTCAGAGTCATTAATCAAGAATGCACCCTGTCATTTATGTACTCTTTAAGGAGTCAATCAAGGCGGACGGAGGGCGCCAATAAATCGTTTAAATTCAGAGTGTTTAACCTCCGTGCGTCCAGTGTTTACAGTCTTTTAATTATGGGCAAGACCGCGCAGCCAACATCCCTTCAGTCGGGGGCCTGAATTCTATTAAGGATTCATTCACAAGAATACAGCAGTATCAGGAGTCGCAGAGACACTGTGAATAACACGTCTATATACATGCCAATATAATATGTACTGTAAACCAAACACAGGTGTGTAGCACACAAACATCAGCAGGACATTAATTAGGTTGTCATATGAGACGGAGAACATCAGCTGCATAGCAAACACACACTGTTGCTTCAGATGAGAAATTGAAGTCTTGTTAGTCATCTGATCTGAGCCACAGAGAACAAATCCGATCCCAAACCAAAGCCACAACTGGATTCCTACAAGAGAGCTGTGTTCCTCTACAATTACATTGTATTTACTTTCATGCATATTCGTTAGTGAATGCAACATGCATTTAAAATAAGCACAGGAATGGTGGTTGATTAGTGGAACCCAGATCCAAATGTAAACTCGTATTGATTTTAGAAGAGATTTGAGTCTTAAAGGAGCAGTGTGTAGCATTTCAGGGGATCTATTAGCAGAAATTGAATAGAATATTCATGACTACATTTCCATTAGTGTTTAATCACCTGAAACTAAGAATGGTTGTGTTTTCGTTATCTACATAGGGTAACCCATGTAACCCAGAACAGACAAACCAAACACTGGCTCTAGAGAGAGGCTTTCAAGTTTTTACATTACCTGAAGGCCTCTGACACAGAGTGCAAAACCGTGGTACCGCTAGCCGCAGTCTGACTTCCGTTGCTCCTAAGGTGAACTGCGTTACCACGGTTTTGCACTCGGCCGCTCACATTACCGCAGTCTTGGAAAGGGAGGAGTGAGCATATAGGGGTATTCAGTTGGTTGCAATCTGAAACCACACCACAAGATGGCGCCAAATCCTACACACTGTACCTTTAAGGAAGCACCGTTTACATTTCATAGACTTGTCTTACATCTGGTGTTCTGGGAGTATCTCTGGCCAGATACTGGATGTGTAGAACATACTGGCTATTTCCTCATGCACAGATACACATGACTAATTCCATTAAATTGCAGGCTCTGAAATTGTTACATCTACTGTATATAATCATCAAATATTATGTTTGTGTCCATTAAATCTGCCAAGTGCTGGAGTATAATGTGTCATAACAGACTTCATTCTATCAATATTCAATTAGTCATTGTCATTACTTGTTTTTCTTCAGGAGGAAAAACAATCTAGTACTTCCATGAATGATGATTACATTACTCATTATTATTTATGTTTTGCTGGGAGGGAAAAAATGGTTCAGATGAGATCCGGCTCTTATAATTGAAATGTATTCAAAACGTCACTACTGCCTACTTTTCAGCTGAAATGTTTTCCCTGTATGTATATATTGTAAAACATACAGTTTTTATTCACTATCTACAGTTGTAGACTAGATAAATTAATCTGCCAGGCCAATATATCTACGTAAAATAATATAATATGTTAGCTTATTGCAAACAAAACGACAGTTTCTGAAAATCAAAGTAGGCGTAATATACATTTGAAACTAATTCAAAGTGAAATCTTATACTTTCAGTTAAATTGAAGCGTAATTGACTTTACATAGCTGTCCGTCAATGTCCGTTATGAACGTTGTTGTCACTAGCACATTGCATTGTGGGATATTTATGCCACCGTAGTGTCAGCGTTGCATATTGTAACATCCCATCGGAAATAGTATGCATTTTGTGTACTATTGGTTTCATACTAAGGTTTTGGACATACCAAAATATCTCACATACTGTTTTAACGTACTAAATAGCATGTTAGTGTGGAATATCGGACGCAACCTGAATCCTACACTTCCCATAATGCAACTTAGAAGTGTAAATTTGACTCTCCCTGCCTGGAAAGCACCCATATTTGTAATGCAGGCTTTCTGTTAAAAGTCCCCGAGCCAAAATACCCGGTTGATAAAACTCAACAAACTCCTCCAGACCCACAGAAGACATCAGTGAACAATTTTTCCCAGGCTGAATAGTACTAACCATGACTACTAAATTGGCTTTGACATGTAAAATCATCAGAGTGCCTCTTTAACTTTTTAACTCAACAGAGAGAGATTTAACAGAATGAGTCATAAGGCCCTTATTAGTCAGCGGTACACTTGCAACATTTAAGGGGCGGGGAAATCCATGAGTCCTAAGAGTTTCCATTGACTTTGTCTTGTCTTTCACAAGTCTCTGCACTGCCTACATACATACTCCTTCATAGCATTATTACCACCATGGATCTGGAGCATCAAAGAGCCGCTGTACTGTCCTTCCGAATCAGAGCCAATCTCTCTCTGCAAACAGACCTGTCATAATAACATGACAGGTTGCTGAGTGTACCCATGACATTATCTATCTGAAGGGATTTGTGCATGACACCTGAGCTGCAAATGAGGCGCCTCAAAGACTGAAGGTCAGAGAGAATGCTACGCACGTCCCTCTGCCCTGCTGTTGGCGATGTTTTGATCCGAGCACTGGGCGGTTGGACCGGGGCTGTCCCTTTGAATGCTAATGAACGACGTCTTCAAAAGAAAGCAGCGCTCCCTAAAGTCACCTTACGCTATTTGGGCCTGATGTAAAAGACGACATCACACAAACAGTACGGCGTGTGCAGACATCAAAGTGATGGCTTTTTTTTTTTTTTTTTTTTTTTTTTTTTTCGCACAATAGTAATTCTTATAGTTTAGCTGTGAGAGCACATCTTGTATCTTTGCTGTGGTGCGAACATGAGATGTGCTAGTTGGATGAGAATAGTCTGAGTTTGTAAGGAAGAGGACATATATTTTAGAGCAAACTTTAGCAAAGTTACCAAACAAACAAATACATACTAACATTCCACTATCATTCTAAATATTACAATATTCAAAATGTGATACGGGTCACGTAAACAGCATATACCGTTTGGATATTCTGAAATAGGCCTTGTTCCAAATGGAGCATTTTCCGATTAAGACATGTGGAATATGGCAATATTATTTAAGTTTTAGGAGCATTATTTGGACGTATACAGCGCATTCAGAATATGCGTCTCAATTGGGTTTTTGCGCCACTTTGAGGCACACGGCTTCTTGCCTGTTCACACAAAAAGGTGTATGAATTCCATGATAACGCGCACGGCGTTTAGCGTGCAATAAGTACAACTTTCTTTATTTTCGCACGTCATTTGTACGCCATTTATCCTGCACTGACTGCAATGTAAACTCATCCGCATATAAATGCTACGGTGAGAGTTAGTGACATAGTATAAAAGCGAGAACGACCAATTATGGTGGGCGTATGGGGAGGTGGATGGGTGCAAAAAGAAACAGACTTTTAACCAGGGGACCCGTGTTTGAGACTGTCGTTGTCCGGTAAATTGTTATGTTAGTGACGTTTGTCATGTAACAAACAATTGTCACATATTTTTGTTTCCACGTGTTTGACTTTGTAAGAGTAAAGGAAAACATCATGGTTGGGCTTAAAATAAGTAAGTAAACTTCTTGCCTAAACCTAACTGCAGACCTTTTGGTGGCGTACAAATAACACGCAAAAACACTAAAATGCGTACTCATGACATGCGGAATGTAATGTTGTGGTATTTGTATGCCTTCCCGTGAGACCGGGTTAAACCAACTAGCTGACAGTTTGCAGAGATGCATGGCCAAAAGAAAAGCCCACATTTCTGGTCGGAAGGACACCTACTTTTAAACATTATGAAAGAGTTGGATATCAACTGTTTTTTGGATATAAGCAAATATTGCAACGGCGACCTTTTTTCAAGAAGGCGGTTGAAGGAATGAAAGAGGGAGGCTGTGTTGGCACGGTTGAACAAATCCGCCACCGGTTACATTAATCGGAGTATGCACGGCTGCATGTAAAGGGGAATATTAGTGCAATATTCATTTACATTAGCTATATAAACTGCTTAGTAGGAATATTGCCATTTTTTTGTAATAAGGGCAAACATGTATTTTGTGCATGTAAACGTTTTCACTGTGACACAGACTCCCTTTCCTTTTCTTCCTCTTTTGATTTTAATCATGCACTCACACACCGCTGCACAAGCTAACACATTGTCTCACCCACTTAAACTGCTTTTTTCACAGTGCAACATTGTCATACATTCTTTAACAATATACAACACTGCTTCCAGATGTACATGCATACATTCAGCGTTACATTGCTTTCTGCTGTATATATATCCCATGTTCTACAACAGGGTTGACACCTCAGCGAGCCATTCAACACGCTCTTCCAGCCTTCCTTTGTGTTGAACCTACTGTGTTTTTACAACACTGTAGGCTCCGTGCAGGGGAGGTGAACCTGACCCGTTGTTGGCTCTATCTTTAGCTCTGCAGCATCGTTGACACAGCTGGTGGATCGCTTCAGTGGGCCTTACCGTGGGCTACATAATTCATCTGTGTTTGAGCAAAATCTGCTTGAAAAAGAATTAACCGCGTACCCCGGCCCAAACCACCAGCCATTTAGTCATGATCACGGTGCTTAGCAGTGGCAACCAGCCTCTGTGCAAGGCCTCCCACCCGATGGATGGAGGGGTGGGCTGTAAAAGCAGCATGTTTGGGGTGTCGGGATGCCGAACGGTCAGACTTGATATCTGAAAATATTTTATAATTACAATGAGCAATAATAGGAAATGAATGTCTGTGAATCTGACTCATTCCTGCAACACTCAATACATATTATCTGCATCACATCACTATATTGATCCCAATATTACTGGTCGGAGCTACCATTGAATGAAAATTG